>LBNU01016956.1:3040-15441 GCA_014162995.1 Artemisia annua | reverse complement strand
AAAAAAAAAAAAAAAAAAAAAAAAAAAAAAAAAAATCGTAAGTTAGTGTAAGATTACAGTGGGGAAACAAGATTTTAAATGCTGATCCTCTTGTTTAATTGTTGTTAAATGTTTATGATGGTTAGATTAGATGAAGGGCTTATTAAGGTTGAAATGACTTGGTTTAGCAATTAGCAACTCAATCCTATTGAGTATTGACCAACTTATTTTTAGCCACTTTTCGAATTATAATTTTTGTCCAACTAACATAAATGTTGGTTAAAGGACCAAATCCGGAACGCGTCAAAATTATAAGGAGAGTATTCGAAAAAGAAATGTTCGAAGGACTAAATCCGTAATGTGACAAATGGCATACAAAATTTATGTAATTTAATCAAAATACATTTTATAAGTGTTTTTAGGTTGTATATGACTATTTGAGAGTAAAAAGTATTTTTAGTTTAATATAAATGAACAAATATGAAAGAAGCACTTTTACCTCTTTATGACCAACTATGTAATTGTAATTATGCTTGATAAAAAAACCGACAAGTAGGATGTGTTTGGACGAAGAAACTATTTTTATGTTAAAAAAAAAATAAATAATCCCAAACACCCTCGTAATAAACCGTCATTTTTATTTCAAAGAGTTTATATAAGTAGGTACCAACCCGCTTAGTAAAACAAAGTAAGGGGGCGTTTATTTTTTCTGTTAGTTAAGGTGTGTGTAGGACTCATGTGGGCCAATAGTCTGTTGCTACGTCAGGATGAAGAGGGCATCCATTTTCACCCTTTGTAGATTAAGGGGGTGTTTCTTTTTTTTTTTTTAGCTAAGGGATGCGTGGGGCCTATGTGGGACCCACGGCTGTTAAATGGTCTTAATGGGGAGAGTCTCCATTATACCACTCACATGGGGATAGAGGCACTAGTGGAAAAATGGTGAGCTCCACATAAAAAAAACATTATTATATACTTTGTGTGGACCCATTCCCTTAGCTAAGGGAAAAAGAAACACCCCCTTAGACCAAATAAAGGAAAGTGAATGGATCTTACTTTAAAAAGTAACAATATTATATATTTAGTGGGCCTGAATCCTTCCCATATGGAAAAAAGAAACAAGACCTAAATGATGGTCTTGTTTTTTTAAATGTCCTACAGCTAAGACTGGAAAAACGTAAATCGCGTAATACCAAAAATTACTTTTTTTGTCTATATTTACCTGCGTCGACTTGAGAGCTCTTATCAAAGTAACGAAAATGTAGAGGATATGTACTCATGGTACATATGGTCTCCCTAAATAACTCTCCAGAACAAAGAAAAAGGGATCGGTCACTTTTTTTAGAAAGCCAACTAACTATCTTTACATTATATACACAACAAATCAATCTCACAATGTTTTAAGTATTACTTGAATCCACAAGCTCTTTGGTCACAAATGTGTATATAAAAATTGGAAAATTCAAATAGTACAAAATCCATATTTTTGCAATTTGCCTGTTAAAATGAGACTGTTGGTATTATGTGGAATGCAATGCAATTTTAGTTAGATTTTTCATTGATACATATGAGTAGCTAAACGAGGCCTTGCAACAGCCATCAAGGGTTTGGCTTTCGGCATAGTCATACCATACATTTCTTGTGTATCAATATCCTCACATCTCATTCCAGCGGGCGGACTCCAATCAAAGCAATGAAAAAGCCGAGCCAGTCCCATTAAAACAAACGTTACACCAAGTGGCGCACCAGGACATTTCCTCTTTCCCGCACTAAATGGTAATATTTTGAAGTCATCTCCATGACTTATCTCTACTCGGCTCCCGTCATTAGACATATGTCGTTCTGGACGAAACACATTGATGTCATCCCATATCATTTTGTTCCTCCCAAGAGCATGAGTGTTGATAAAGACTCGTGTCTTGGCAGGGATGTAATAGCCATTGATCTCTGTGGCACGTAGAGATTCGTGAGGGATGAGAAATGGTCCAGCTGGATGCATCCTGAAGGTTTCTCTTACTACACATCTTAGGTAGTTGAGATGTGACAAGTCTGACTCGGAGACCATACGATTGGGGCCAACAACTTTGTCAAGCTCGTCTTGGATCTTGTGAAGGACATGTGGATGTTTGATTACTTCAGCCATTGCCCATTCGTTAGTCACTGCTGATGTATCGGTTGCTGCAGCTATCATATCCTGAATCGATTACACAAATTTTTAATCTTAAAGGTCAATGTGCCAATAATTTGAAATGCACAAGATTCTTTGTTAACAATCATATGCGTATTTAATTTGATATTTTTTCCTCATGAGACATGATGCAACTAATATATGCAAAAGGAAAGTGCTGTTGCAAAAATGAAAATACTAAGTTTGAAAAAATTTGAAAAATAGTACTAATAATAACCTGGACGAGAGCTTTGATTTGTGTATCTTCCATATGCTCTTTGCCATCTTCGCCCGGCAAAGACAATAAAACATCAACAAAGTCCATCAGCCTATCGTCTTTTTGTTCTCCATTCTTGTTACTTTGCCTATGTTCTTCTATGATATTCATATGAAAATCATCAACTCTTTTTTCCACTTCTCTCATTTTCTTTTCACAACCATATGGGTCAAGCCACCTCCAAAATGGTAGATAGTCGCCCAAATAGATCAAGCCTAGTAGAGAAAACAACTCATGGGTAACGTGCATAAACTCCAAAGCCTCTTTTGGCCCAGCTGAGCCTGACCCAAAAGTATTGCTTTCCTAGCAACATTCGCGTCACATTGTTCATAGAAAAACCACCTAAAACATCTCGTAGGTTAATAGGGCCATCTCCCTTTGCTAGAGCATATACGTCTTGTACCAAATGTTGGGCTTCGGACGCCCTTTGCTTTGCAAAGGATTCGAGTCTCTTTGTAGTAAGAAGGTGCTCCATGCATATTCTTCGCATCCATTTCCACCTAGGACCAAAAGGTGCTAGTGCAACGTCGCCACATTTGTAAGCAAGATGAATTGCGGCTAAGGTTTGAGGTCGAGATGCAAACACATCATCTTGTTGGACAAGTATCTCACGGATGATCTTTGGGTCATTAGTGGTGATCGCATCAACTTTTCCCAAACGGAGATAAACCAATGGTCCATACCGTTCACAAAAAGAAGCAAAGTCTCTATGAGGTAGTGGCCCTAGTTGGAGAAGATTACCGAAGATTGGCCACCTTAGTGGCCCTGGCGGAAGTCTGCCTATCGATTGCTGAGAACTTTTACCGAGCCATGTTGATATGATTTTTGATATAAAAAATGTGACAACAAGCATACATGCTAAAGGTTGGAGGTCCATTACTTGTTGCTTTGCTAAGAGAAAGATAAATTGGCCATCAGATAAAAAGTATAGCAATTTAAAGAAAATTTACACATTTTTTGCATGTGCATAAATTGTTGACTATTTTTTTGGGTTTAGAATTTAGGTATGGATTAGTTAAACCACGATCTTTGGAAAGGTGATTTGTTACTAATTGTATGTGGAGTTCCTAGTGGCAGATTATGAGATTATGTATATTTATATTTGATTTTTAAGGCACTCATCGAATACAAAACTTAAATGTATTCTATGAAGCACTCGTTCATGCTAAATCATAAATATCCATCTGCATTTTTAGCTATTGTTCAACTCGACTTCTCAGTGATAATACAAATAAAATATCGTTTAAATATCTTTATTCGTTCATTAATGATGTTCTTCTTGGGTTAAAATCTAGAAATCCAAATCAAGAGGGTATTGGTTAGTGACAGCTTAAAAATATCTTTGTTCGTTTAAAATGTACACATTTTTAATGAGAGTGGTCATTTGTCATTTCCTCAACCATTCCAAAATAAAATTTTGTCATTTGCTCAAACAATTGATGCTAACTCTTTATGAGAATGACTTTAAATAAAATAATTGTGAACAATTAGACAACTTGGTTCTATGGTCTAGCGGTTAGGACATTGGACTCTGAATCCAGTAACCCGAGTTCAATTCTCGGTAGAACCTATTCCTTTTTTATTTTTTTAATCTTGTATTTGTTTGATGTTAGTCCTTCAACTTTAGATCAGATTGCGCATACGGAGTTTACTTTTTAATATATTCCCAATCAGTCCTTGTACTTTTTTTTTCCTTCTCTCTTACAGTAATATTTTTGTGTTTCCAATATATGATTCCTTCTTGTTCAAGTACATATGAAGTTTTAACTAATTACTACGTAATTAATATCTTTTTTAAAGTTTGTGATAATAATTTCAAGCAAAGATAACATAGTAACTAGATCAAACTTCCTTGTATATATATATTTAGTAATAGGCAATTAAAATGAGACATCTCAAAAAGAAAACATGTACTATTAATTTGGGACAAACGGAGTATATCTCTACTACATATAAAGCAAATTCGGCTATTCTTGAAACTTAAAAACGAGTAAAGTGATTTGCCTAATATACCCTTAATACTTCTTAAACTTTTATCTTAAATGTCAACTTTAAAATTGTCAACTAACAAAAATAACGTCAACTAAAAAATAGAAACTTATAAAAACATAGTTTAACAATGACAAAAAATTAAAAATGAGCACTTATAAAAACACGATTTTACAAACATTCGTTACATGCTTCTTTCTAGTTTACAAATATGAATACACAGTTCCATTCTTTTTTATTATTTAAACAAAAAGATTATAATAAGTAGTTTCAAAATCATCATAATATCTACTATATAAACATAACATTTTTTTTTTTACTTTTATGGTAATTCATAGTTAAGTTGAGGAAATGAATAATCAAAAAATGTTAGATGATGATGTTGAGGTTAGTACATTTATCGTTTGTTATTTCACTGCTTTAGTTCATGGTCTTTTATATAAAATCTACTTGAGCATTGTTTTTGTTTGCTTATATATGACTTCATCGAGCTCCTAATCCTCCTCCGATCCTGCTCCCTATTCCAATTCATTTTTCAATCCCAATTTGTTAATCTGGAATTGGGATGATGTTATTGTCATCTCGGATGATGATAAAGACATGTCAATGTCAATTGTTGAGAATCAAATTTTGATATTTGGACGAAAAATGATTTAATCTAATTGATGAAGGTGAAAGTGATGACAATTAATAGCGAAGCATATTAATATTTATGTTTTTTCTCAAAGTTCATGTTACACGAAATAGTCAATTACGATATCACAATTACAGTTGTTTGTCCCTTAAAAGTTTTGTTGTTAGACTACTTGGCAATGAGGTGATATCTTCACCATCCGGCCCCACATCACGCGCTAACTCCCTTGCCCTCCTCCAACGTTCACGCGCGATGCACAAACCCCGAAACAACAATCGGTGAAACCTTCACCAAATGAAAAAGAAGAAAAAAAGGGCCCCACCCCATTTGTATCCGTTGCAATATAATCGTTTATAACCGTTTGGTAAAAGTATTGTACAACTTTTGTATGTGTTTTTGTTTTGATGAGTCAAAGTATTTTTGCTACAAGGGTGCAAAGTGAAGGTTAGTGTGAGTTTAAGAACAAGAGGGCTATTTTGGGTTATCCAACCATTGCATATCATCGATGGTGTTTGGAGATGAGGATAAGAGGCGTTTGGGTGGGAGGACTGGATGTGTGAAGAGGAATAAAAAGAGTGGGAGTGCGAGTAGTAAAGTGAAAGGGAGTATGAAGCTGGTTTTAGACATTTTTCACACAGTGAGTGTGTGTTTTTTTAGATTTTGTGTAAAGAGAAGAGGTGGTGATTTATGAAGGGGTGTCGGTGCTTATCTGTTTTAAATTGGGAGCAAGTGGAAATGGATAGAGATGTGAACAAAGATAGGAGTATGTATTTTTAGAAAATTTTAACGTTTACGTTTATATATTTTTACGTTTACGTTTTTAATTGTATAAGTATTAAAAAAAAGGGGGGAGTTAAGGTGAAGATTATGGTGTCTTGCCCACTAAAAGGTGAAGAGTGGTGAAGGTATGTGAGAGGAGAGAGAAAGCTGAGGTGGCGCTGATGTGTATAGTGAAAGAATGGTGATCTTGCCAACTAAACACAAGAACCAAACAGCAAAACCCAAAACCCTGACAAAAACACTTGACCATTGTCATTTTCAACACATAAACCCTTCCCTCCAATGGAATCAGACCATCAAAACCTTCTTCATCTTCAACTTGAACAAACAGTCATCAAAATCTTAAAATCATCAAACTTAGACACCGCAACCGAACTCTCCGTCCGAAACGACGCCGAAAAGCTTCTCGGGGTCGATCTTTCGGATCTCGCTAGCAAGCAGCTGGTCAGACGAACTGTTGAGTCGTATTTGCTGTCCACGTCACCTGAAAATGAAGATAGTGAAGCAGTGGAGGACCTGCCGGTGAATTATGATGGTGGTGGCAGGATTATATGTAGAGTGAGTTTTTTTATATATTTATTTATAAAAATCTGAGGTTTTTGTTGGCTTTAATTAATGTTTGTTGAGTTAGTTGAAGCTTATATGTGGGCCTATGAGCTTATTTGATTTCGGCTTATTTTAAGACTGTTGAGCTTATATAAGTTTTTATCATATTAGTATGATAAACTTATATAAGCCCACAAGTCTCAAAATAAGCCGGAAAATTGGGGCTTATGAAATATAAACCGAAACACAAATAAGCTCATAAGCCACATATAAGCTTAAACAAACACCCTTGAAATGTGAGTTGCCCATTAACCTAGAGGTTGTGGGTTATAGCCTCGTTGGAGGCGATTGTGATATAGGTGGTATATGTGTGAAAAAAATTGCCATACTAAAAAAAAACCCCTGAAATGGGTTGTGAATTTTGGTTTTTGTGTATTAAGTTACTATTTGTTAGAGTATATTTGGATTGAGTTGAAAAATGATTTTTAGTTTAGGGTTTATGTTATATTTAGGGAGTGTCTGGCTTTGAGTTTCTAAGATCGTTACTGGGGTGTTTGATTAAGCTTATTTGTCGGCGCATGAGCTTATTTGATTTCGGCTTATTTTTCATAAGCCTGAATTTTCCAGCTTATCATACCATAGTAAACTCATATAAGCCCATAAGTCCAAAATAAGCCGAAAAAGTGAGGCTTATGAAATATAACCTGAAACCCAATAAGTAGCTTTTGCAAAAGCTAAGCCAAACACTCCTCTAAATTCTTAAGTGATCTGATTATAACAACTTTGAACAGCAGAAGCAAATCCAAACAATGCTAACATTATTACATGAAGTATAACCACACTACATATAAATCTGTCATTAATTTGCAATGATTCATTATATGTGGTGTTCCTGTGAAGTTGATTAAAGTTTAACTGACTAGTTGTGATGTTTTTCGGATGATCATCACTGCAGTGTCTGTTGAATTGAGCATTGTCTACTATGTGTTATCTTTTAGCAATCTGGTCGTCTAAATTAATATAGGATTCAAATTATTTTCTGATATTTACTGTTAGAAATCTTTGTGATGATCAATGAGGTTAAAGGTTAATGAGTTACTTTTTGTATTCTGAGTCAGTCTGATTGTGTTTCAGAGAGAAACATTTAGAATCTTAGAGCCTTATTAACAATATACCAATTGCGAATGTAATATTGGACTGAAATGTCTGTATCAGTTCAAGAGAGAAACTGCATGAATGTGATTGTTGAGATTATTATAGTTTATGGTATTGCCTTCTTTTTCCCTCTTTCTTTTTATTGTTTTCCCCTCGTTTCTCGTAGCTACCAGGTATGAGCCGAGTATCAGTTAAAAATTCTGAAGGGTCAAAGTTGGTGTCAATAAGGAAGTACTACGATAAACTGGGAAAGGTGTTTCCTTTGGGTCAAGGTAACCATTAGTAGCTTCTTTATTTTCTGTCATTATTCATTCAAAATAATCGATTCTGTATTCGATATTAGATACTTTAGCTTCTGTCGATGTCAGCTTTATTAGGTAGAGGTTTACTGTCTTTTTAAATCCACTGGTTGTTTTTTTTCATAAATCGGATGATCGGCCTTTTTTTGCACTTTCTTTTAGAATACAGTAATCTATAAAACATATGTCAAGATTCATGTCTATATTTTGCATTGCATTTAAACTAAATCTTGAAGCATCTTGTATTATTGTCCACTTTTAACTGACATTATGTATAGAATTTAGCTCCCCCATGGCATGCTATGTAAAAGTTACTATGGTGCTTGTTGTATGCTATTTATTAGAAATCATTAAAGAAACGCTGAAGAGTAGTGACTTTGCAGAACTTCCGGTTCTTTCATTCTTGTCCTCCGAAGTAAACACTGTGTTTTGTGTATTTCTTTATATTGAAGCTTCTGTTTGGAATATAATTTTGCTTTTAGACCGCTCGTGCAACACATCTATCTAGAACCATTTTATGATATACCGAAATTCGTTCATATTTGCCGTTTAAAGTTGCTGGAACTTTTATGCTGTAACTATTCAAGTGTTTGTATATTACATTCCATGGTACTCGTGTTTTGTTTCTGTTACCTGCGACCTTGAGTACTTGTGTTCTGTTAGCTAATTTATTTCGTAAGCAGTCATATTTTCTTGAAAATGATATCTGGTCTGCTTTCTGTGCTATTTTTCGAATTACTGAACCCCTAAGAATGGTCAGCATTTCAATCAGTTTCTGGTAAGAAGAGTCCATTACAAAGATTAGACAAGGATGAGGTAAATTTTTCTTTATAATGCTGTCAGTACTCATGTACTTAAAAGCAATATCTTTAATTCATTCTTATTAAAAAAAAAAAAAAAAGGTGGCTGGAACGGTTTTGCATATTCTCTGTCTTCTATTATCTTTTTCATATGTCTTTTTTAATTTGTAAAGTAGGGGTTATTGAAAAGTTCTAATATATAATCTCAGCCAAATCAAGTAGTTATGACACACAGCATCAAAGAGACCCAAGATTTTTTTGAGAGGGTTGCAACAATTTTTTATTTAGATTTTGAGTACTAAAGGTTTCCCTATAAAGATTGGGGGATTGCACGTGCCTAGAAGACCATATTCCATTAAAAAAAAAAAAAAAAAAAAAAAAAAAAGTTTACACTCGTGCCTAAAATCGGTTGATGGCCGTGGCCATACCCGACTCCTATGTGGGTCGCGTCCCAGAGCCCATCTATCTTTCTTAATTTGGGCACATTTTTATCATTTGCTTATGAATATACAAGTGGCTTATTTCCTGAACAATGAATATAACAAGATGTGATAGCAATTAAACTAAAATGAAATGAATATACACTGGCGACTTCATTAACTTCTGTTTGTTTCAAAATGGTATGCAATGTTTAGATATTTGTCAAATGACTAATCAGAAGGAAAAGGGCATTGGAAGGAGCAACCGATAAACCAGAAGCTTTCGAATCCATCACTAGCCCTGGCTCCTCCAACCTCGTGTTCGTGAGAGCTGGCAAACTGAAGAGTAAGCATCTGGTCTTTCCACCTCCAACCACTCATCCCCATTGGCTACCATCGCTTCACGGGGAAGGAATTACTACTGCTGGAAACGCCAAATGGAATTCTGTCTTAAAACCAGCTAAGCTCTCTTCGTCCCTATTATACCATGCGCCAAAATTCTGTTTCACACATGCATCTTTTGAACAGAGATCAGCTCGTGCGAAACCTATGCCAGAAGTGGAAATCAATGATGCATTGAACCTCTGTCGCCACACATATCTTAAACCCTCCCTATCTGACCAACTCTTTGATGAATACTCAGTAAAGATGCTAAATGCGAAAGAATTATGGGAGAGCTTAAGTCATTGATGAGATGGATTTTGGGTACGAATATATCTCATGTCAATAATTAACATTCAGTTTCAGATGGTTGAAACGGGGTCTCTTTCTTGAACAAGTCACGAGCTTCAATAGATTGCGGGTTACTATACCACTGCCTCTGGTATTCCATTGATGGAGATTCATGTTGGTGTTAATTATTTCGAAGCTTCCTCCTTCTTGGAAGCATGTTAGGCCAAAATTGATGCAAGAAGACATCTGCCGCTTGATAAGTTAATATACCATATTAAGATGAAGAAGATTTACGAAGTCCAACAGAAACGGGAAAATGGTTTGAAGAAGGACCCGAAAGGTTTGCTTGGATTCACAAAGAGGGTCATATACAACTGGTTGAGTCCTTTGAGGAGATCCTATCGAAGAGATGGCTGATGTTGTAAGTGAACCATTTAGCATTCAACATTTTCATTATGTTGAACATCATGGTTTTGGGTCCCAAATATGGAATTGGACGACAGGATGAAATGAAATAGAGCTATATGTACCAAAAAATACTAAGTACATCCAAAGACGTGTTGTTTCAGTGATTAGATTTGCATAGCCATTTTACTATCAATCTATTTATAACCAGGTAAGTCCTGCCATATTGTTTACATCATTAAACTTTTGTAAATGTCGATTTCCGATCGTTTTAATTAGTTGATATCAATCCTGCTATGGTTGTAAACCGTTTTACCTCGACGTGCACCTATTATAAACAGCTGCATTTCCAAACTCGGAAGCCAAAATCATGATAAACCTGTGAATATTATTCAGCTTATATCCAGTGTTACATTATCTTTTATTAAGAAGAGGTATAATGTCCTTTTCTGGTCAACAATTGGTCAAAGGGCAGTGAAATGACAAAAAATACCATCGTCTTCTTCCCTAAAGTTACCCTACTGATGATCATAAGAATTTGTTTTAGAATAGTGGTGATTAAGAAAGGTTTTTTACATAATTTTATGCTATTAAAATTACTAGTTATGAACTTATGATCACATTTTATACTACTTGTGATCACAAGTTATAGCTCAATGACAAAAAGATGTGGCACTAAGTTTTTCTGTTTGACTAAATGAAGATTTAGGCAATCACTTGAACAAGTTATAAAAGGTGCAGTGCTAGCATATTTTTAAGGTAGAATAAACGTACACAATACTTTTCATGGAAGATGACATCATGGTAGTTAACTTTTAGCTTTTAAAGCGTATTTTATGAAGCAAAGTCGAAATGACAACTTACGAAATCATGAGCTTAAATCGACGAGCTGTGTTTCTATTAGTACACTCGAGCTACGAAGAATGGACTATCATCTTCTAACTAAGATTACGCTTGGCTACCCCAAAAAAAACATTTTTTTACAGGATTACATGACATGGAATATTAAAAAACAATAACCGGGCATGGTATAATATGGAATACGCCGGTGTAGGCTCTATCACATGCATCGTATTAGTTTCTTCATATTAGCGACGAAACATATACGTATAATGTCTCTTGGCCACATATACATAAGTACATAACTATATGATTCAAACTAGAAGCATCTAAGCAAATATACGCCTGCTTTCGTTACACAAATGCATCCTAAATTCCAAGATTATCCAACGAGATATCATTTGCTGTCATCAGCTTCAGCTTCTGCAAAGTTCAGTATATAAACAGTTATCATCAAACCAACGTTTCAATTATTTCGGGCAACATCTATTTTTTATCTACATTTAGAGACATTTCATCTGCATATGAAGAAGCTACTGACCGTGATGAATTGTTGAGGATCGTCGAGACTAGATGAACACAGAACAACTTCTCTCTTCAATTTAGTTGTCAATTTGTGACAAACCCGCAGCTGAAGGGAATGCAATGTAAGGTTCTCTGTGTTTACATATAAATACTACCCATTTGAAAAAAGGGGAAAAAAATTACTACACCATATACTTACCTCTGATCTAGTTGCTCCGCCAATAATAAAAACAAAAATACGTCGACCTATCTTCTTAATATCACTGGATGCGTGCCTTAGAATTGAATGATCACTGCACAGAGGAGAAAAGGGCTTAAGGCTATGAGTAACTTCTGAGTACACATGCATTGTTTTTAAATAAGACAATAGCTACAATGATACTTACCTTGAATTCCCATCTTCAGAATCTCGAGGCCGGGCCCACGTTGGTGTGCGTCTAGATCTCACTGAATGAGCTGGAGGAGGTTCAACCATCTCTGCTGACTTAGACTTTGCTCTCTCATGAAAAGTGGGACTTGAATCATTTATGCAAGGGTAATCATTCTTTGGTAGTTCATTATTGCTAAGCTTTTCGATTAGTTCCTGAAATACAATGTGCACTTTAGTCCCTCACACATAGAGATGGCAAAAAAATCCGAATCCGATGGAGAATCCGATACCCGACCCCGATTTGACCGGGGAATCCCCCAGTTGACCGGGTATGGGGATGGGATGGGGAATCCCCATTACTCAAAAGCGGGTATGGAGGCGGGGATGGTAATACCCTCGGGTCCCCGTACCCGTCCCCGAATATGTTTTATACATGAATATAATTATATATGTATATAATATTAAAAATCTTCTCAATTATTCGCTAGTATACTCTTGTTAATGGTCGTTGTACCTTTGCATGTTGGATTAGTTCGCGTTTTTTTTT
>LBNU01016955.1:107418-122795 GCA_014162995.1 Artemisia annua | reverse complement strand
CCTTCTAGTTTCTACAATTGGTATCAGAGCCAGGTTACTCAAGACTTTTAAAGTATACTGTATTTTAAAACTTGAAACGATCAATGGAATTTGAAAAATATCAAGAAGGGCAGTCTATGCAAAGACCACCACTCTTTGAGACTGATAGTTTTATTTATTGGAAAACTCGATTCGAAACGTATGTGAAATCAAAAGATCTTGATCTTTGGCATGTTATTACCATGGGTGACTTTAAACCTATTGAATATAATCCGGAAACTAAACAAGATGAAATTGTTTCTTATGATAAACAAAGTAAAATCCTTAAAAAGAAATTAGCTAAAAATGATGAAGGAAAAATGGTCATTTACAACGCTTTACCCAAAAAGGAATTTCAAAGAATTTTCATGTGTAACACGGCTAAAGATATTTGGAAAACTTTGCTAGTCACTCATCAAGGTAATAATCAAGTCAAGGATAACAAGATCGATCTTTTGGTTCAACAATATGAACAATTCGTCATTCCTGAAGACGAATCTATAGATAGTGCATTTGCTAGATTTAACACCATTATCACAAGTTTAAAAGCACTCGATGAAGGTATTTCTGTCAAAAGTTGTGTTAGGAAATTTCTCAGGGCTTTACATCCAAAATGGAGAGCAAAGGTCACGGCAATTGAAGAATCCAAAGACTTGGCATCTCTATCATTAGATGAGCTCATTGGTAACTTAAAGTTCCATGAGTTAATCATCAAAAATGATTCCGAGATTGTCAAAAGCAAGGTGGAAAGAAGATCACTTGCTTTGAAAGCTAAAAAGGAGCTAAGTGATGATGAGGATTCAAGCTCGGAAAGTGAAGACAAAGAGTATGCTATGGCGGTTAGAGATTTCAAGAAATTTTTTAAGAGAAGAGGAAGATTCGTGAGACAACCACGAGATGAAAAGAAAGCACCTCAGAAAGTTCGTGAAGAAAGATATAGTAAGGTTGAGAGAAGATGTTTCGGATGTGGTGATACTAGATACTTAGTTGGAGATTGTCCACATCAACCAAAAGACAAAAACCAAAAGGCGTATGTAAGCGGTGCATGGAGTGATAGCGACGAAGATGGCAAGAATGGAACGTGTCTCATGGCCGGATCTTCAAAAGAGGTAAGTCTCGAAACCGATCTCCACAATTATGACACTTACTCACTAGACTCACTTGATTTAGATAATGAGTATGATAAATTTTGTGAAATAAGTCAAAAGATTATTTTGAAAAACAAATCCTTAAAATCTACCAAGTCTAAATTGGAAAAGGAAATATCGGAATTAAAAGATAAACTATCTAGGCTTGAGAAAGGAAAAGGAAATTGATCTGGAATGCAAATCATGTGAAAAACTTAGAATCGAAAATGAGGAACTCAAAGAGGAAGCCTAAAAATTAAGTAAATTTGAAAAGAGTACTCATTCTCTAAAACAATTAATAGGAGCTCAAAAGTCTTCCGATAATAAAACCGGCATAGGATATAACTTTTCTGAAGCATCAACAAGTATATCAACACAAATAAAATTTGTTAAGTCTCAGTCGGAAGTGTCTACTGGTGACGGTTCCTCAAATCCACCAGACTGTCCCTTAATCATAAAGGACCGTCCCATCGATAAAGGACCGTCCCCAGTGCGCAAGACTGTGATATTGCCTAAACATGTTATAGATTCTAATCCAAAACAATTAACCGTAATGAACTCGGAAATACCCATTGCTAGGTTAAAAGAGGTAAAGCAATTCTATAAACCAATACTAAAACCCGGATTAGGATACAACAAATCAACAACAAAATCTAGATCTCCACCTACTAGAAAAACAAATATGGTAAATGGACAAACTAGATCAAGAGTAACTAAAAATCAAAATTATCATAGGAATTACTCAATGAATTGGAAAAATGATTTTCTTCCTATAGGATTTTACTCACCATTTCAACATCCTAGACAAATGCAACAAATGTATAGGATGTTCGGTGCTAACAACTTTGGACCCATGAGATATTGGGGACCATATGTTTGAATTTGTCTATGTTATCATTAGATATGCTTGGGAATTGACTTGGAGCCCAACTAATGGGTTAAAGATAGTGGATACACCAATCACATGATGGGTAATCGCAAGCTATTCTCATCATATCATGCATGTAGCGGAGGTAATGTTACGTTTGGTAGTAAATTCAAGGGTAATATCATCGGCAAAGGTACAATCACTCATAACTCTCTTACTATAACCAATGTAGAACATGTAGATAACTTAGAATTTAATTTACTTAGCATTAGTCAAATATGTAATAAAGAGTGTAAGGTAATATTTTCCAAAGACGGTAGTGAGATTATAAAGGACGGAAAAGTAATTGCCAAAGTTAGAAAAGGTGACTTATATGTCATGAAAATAAGTAACAAACCTAGTGACAATATATGCTTAGCTACGGTTAATGATAATTCTACTCTATGGCATAGAAGATTAGGACACGCCAATATGCGTTTATTACAATCATTGGCTTCTAAGGATCTAGTTAGAAACCTTCCTAAACTTAAGTTCGACCAACATTTTTGTGATGCTTGCAAGGTTGGAAAACAAGCTCACTCTAGTCATAAGCCTAAAAATATGATCTCAACGTCTAGATGTCTAGAGCTTCTTCACATGGATCTCTTCGGTCCTTCCGCCATACGGAGTTATGGAGGAAATCTTTACACCCTAGTGATTGTAGATGATTACTCTAGGTACACTTGGACTAGGTTTCTTAAAAACAAGACCGAAACTTTCAAACAATTAAAAAACTTTCGCAAGAAAATTCAAAATCAACTAGGATGCAACATAATTTCCATTAGGACTGACTATGGTAGAGAATTTGATAATGAACTTCAATTTGGAGCTTATTGTGATGCTAATGGTATTACTCACAATTTCTTGGCTCCACGAACTCCACAATCAAATGGGGTAGGTGAAAGGAAAAATAGAACCTTACAAGAAATGAGTAGAACAATGCTCAACGAGCAATCCATACCTCAGAAATTTTGGTGTAACACCGTAGACACATCCACATATATCCTTAATAGAATTCTCATTAGACCAATCATAGGAAAAACCCCATATGAAATCTTGAAAGGTAGGAAACCCACTCTAGATTACTTTAGAGTATTTGGTAGTAAATGTTACATTTTGAACACCAAATATTATCTCTCCAAGTTCGACCCAAAGTCCTACGAAGGTGTATTTCTAGGATATTCTCAAATAAGTAAAGCCTATGTTGTTCTCAACAAGGAAACAATGGTCGTCGAAGAATCACTCAACNACGTCTAGATGTCTAGAGCTTCTTCACATGGATCTTTTCGGTCCTTCCGCCATACGGAGTTATGGAGGAAATCTTTACACCCTAGTGATTGTAGATGATTACTCTAGGTACACTTGGACTAGGTTTCTTAAAAACAAGACCGAAACTTTCAAACAATTAAAAAACTTTCGCAAGAAAATTCAAAATCAACTAGGATGCAACATAATTTCCATTAGGACTGACTATGGTAGAGAATTTGATAATGAACTTCAATTTGGAGCTTATTGTGATGCTAATGGTATTACTCACAATTTCTTGGCTCCACGAACTCCACAATCAAATGGGGTAGGTGAAAGGAAAAATAGAACCTTACAAGAAATGAGTAGAACAATGCTCAACGAGCAATCCATACCTCAGAAATTTTGGTGTAACACCGTAGACACATCCACATATATCCTTAATAGAATTCTCATTAGACCAATCATAGGAAAAACCCCATATGAAATCTTGAAAGGTAGGAAACCCACTCTATATTACTTTAGAGTATTTGGTAGTAAATGTTACATTTTGAACACCAAATATTATCTCACCAAGTTCAACCCAAAGTCCTACGAAGGTGTATTTCTAGGATATTCTCAAACAAGTAAAGCCTATGTTGTTCTCAACAAGGAAACAATGGTCTTCGAGGAATCACTCAACGTGACTTTCGATGAGAGTCCCCCTCCACCTAAAACATCACCTTTGGTAGATGATGATTTAGATGAAGAAGACGCCATAGTTAAAAATATGAAAAACCTAGACATATCTCAAGAAAAACAAACCACTGTAATAGATGAAACAACTAACATTAAGGAATCTAAGAATCATCCCTTAGAAAACGTTATAGGTAGCTTAAACCAAAGGACCCTTAGATCACAAGCTCAAGACAAAAGCAACCTCTTTTGTTTTGTTTCAATCATAGAACCTAAAAATGTTAATGAAGCATTGAAGGATGAAAGTTGGATCATCGCAATGCAAGAAGAATTAAACCAATTTAAGCCTAATGATGTTTGGATGTTAGTACCAAGACTTAAGAATGTCACCATAATAGGAACCAAGTGGGTGTTTAGAAACAAACTAGATGAACATGGTATTGTATCTAGGAACAAAGCTAGGTTAGTCGCACAAGGCTATAATCAACAAGACGAAATTGATTATGACGAAACCTATGCACCCGTGGCTAGACTAGAGTCCATTAGGATATTACTTGCATACGCTTGTGCATTAGACTTTAAGTTGTTCCAAATGGATGTGAAAAGTGCATTCCTAAACGGTCTCATCAATGAGGAGGTATATGTAGCACAACCTCCAGGATTCATTGACTTCGAGTACCCCGAGCATGTTTATAGACTTAAGAAAGCTTTATATGGTCTCAAGCAAGCCCCTAAGGCTTGGTATAATAGGTTGAAAGCTTTTATTCTTAAGCATGAATACTCGATGGGAATGGTAGATAACACTCTTTTCACTAAGAAGAAAGATTCAAACATCATAATCGTCCAAATATATGTCGATGACATTATATTCGGTTCAACTTGTCAAGACATGTGTGATAAATTCTCAAAAATCATGCATGACGAGTTTGAAATAAGCATGATGGGCGAGCTTAACTTCTTCCTTGGACTCCAAATAAAACAATTACATGATGGATTATTTTTTAATCAATCTAAGTATATTAAGGAAATGCTTAAGAAATTTGGATTAGAAGATGCTAAGCCTATGAAAACCCCAATGGCTACCGACACTAAGCTCACCAAGGATGAAGAGGGTGAATCCGTAGATATTACTAAGTATAGAGGTATGATAGAAAGTTTATTGTACCTAACGGCAAGTAGGCCCGATATCATGTTTAGTGTCTGCCTTTGTGCTTGCTTTCAAGAAGATCCCAAAACTTCTCATTTAGAAGCGGTTAAGCGTATCTTCCGATACATTAAAGGCACTATGCACTTTGGATTATGGTATCCTAAGGGGACCGGCATAGAAACTATAGTTTATGCCGACTCTGATCATGCGGGAGATTATGTGGATCGAAAAAGTACTAGTGGCATTTATACCTTCATGGGTTGTTGCTTAACTTCTTGGTTCTCCAAGAAACAAATGGCACTAGCTATCTCCACAACCGAAGTCGAATATGTAAGCGCCGGAAAGGCATGTCAACAAGCACTATGGATGAAACAAGCTCTCGTAGACTATGGCATTACACTTGATGATATTCCAATCATATGTGATAATAAAGGAGCAATTGATTTAAGTAAAAACCCCGTGCAACACTCTCGTACCAAATACATAGAAATTCGTCACCATTTTTTTAGGGATAACATACAAAAGGGTAACATATCTATTGAAAAAGTTCCAACGGAGGAAAACATAGCTGACATTCTCACTAAACCCCTTAAGCATGAAACATTCTTTTATCTTCGTTTAGGATTAGGAATGATGGAACACATATCTTCTTAGATGTCATACTAAGTTCATTTCTTCTAATCTGAGTCTAGGATTCTTTTGCGCACAAAAATTAAAAATTGGGGAAGTAACTATTTCTTTTTATTAACAACCATTATCGCATGATAATAAGAAAACTTGATGTTGTGCATAAAAACCCCAATTCATATGTTTAAAATCTTCTCACGAATAGGAAAATCACATTTTCTTGCATTGTTAATACAATTCAAAAACGTTTTTCCATGCATGCACGATGCGCTCAAATTCTTTATCAGATCATGTAACAAATATGTTATCCGACATGGAAAGATGAGCAAGATTGAACTTAGGAGACTTTGGATTATCTGTTAGGTTTTTCTTTCTTTAGAGTCGAGATAATCGCATCTCCACATATGTTTCATGTAGGCACACACTAGGAATATTTTCTAAAAACTGGCAACCCTACTGGTGGCGGTGCTTTAGCGACCGACGGTCCCCCAAACGATAACGGACCGTCCCTTTAATATTGTGTCGTGACTTCTTTGCTTACTTTCCTATTCCTGCATGTTTGACCAGCCTATCCCTAGGTCTCTGATTCAAGTTATAGTACGTATACAAATAGATAAGACCTTTAGCCCGGAAATAGCTAACGAGGTCAAACTACGTATACCGGGAGTATTAGATATCCCCGGGTCGTGTCCGTGTGAGGTGTGAAATGCGAAGTCGAAAACCGTTTTGTGATCGGGTGATTTGAATGGATTAAAAGAGAGAATTGGGAATTTCTAAACTAAATCAACCAAATAAACGCTCAAAATAACTCAAATAAACNAATTAAAAATTGGGGAAGTAACTATTTCTTTTTATTAACAACCATTATCGCATGATAATAAGAAAACTTGATGTTGTGCATAAAAACCCCAATTCATATGTTTAAAATCTTCTCACGAATAGGAAAATCACATTTTCTTGCATTGTTAATACAATTCAAAAACGTTTTTCCATGCATGCACGATGCGCTCAAATTCTTTATCAGATCATGTAACAAATATGTTATCCGACATGGAAAGATGAGCAAGATTGAACTTAGGAGACTTTGGATTATCTGTTAGGTTTTTCTTTCTTTAGAGTCGAGATAATCGCATCTCCACATATGTTTCATGTAGGCACACACTAGGAATATTTTCTAAAAACTGGCAACCCTACTGGTGGCGGTGCTTTAGCGACCGACGGTCCCCCAAACGATAACGGACCGTCCCTTTAATATTGTGTCGTGACTTCTTTGCTTACTTTCCTATTCCTGCATGTTTGACCAGCCTATCCCTAGGTCTCTGATTCAAGTTATAGTACGTATACAAATAGATAAGACCTTTAGCCCGGAAATAGCTAACGAGGTCAAACTACGTATACCGGGAGTATTAGATATCCCCGGGTCGTGTCCGTGTGAGGTGTGAAATGCGAAGTCGAAAACCGTTTTGTGATCGGGTGATTTGAATGGATTAAAAGAGAGAATTGGGAATTTCTAAACTAAATCAACCAAATAAACGCTCAAAATAACTCAAATAAACAAATGACGAAAACACGTAAATCACAATTACACTAAAACGTAATCTAAGCTAAAAACGTAACGCGTAAATTATAAAACACATAAAAATAAACAATTTTTAAAACTACAACTTTTTGCAAACATCAAATCTAAGCATAGAATGAAGGGATAAAAGGGAAAGTCCTAAAAGCTATTCTAATGGACTAATAAGCTGAACTAAGGGAGAAATAAGCAAAAGGGCAACTAGGGGAAAATCTAAATAAGCACTAGAGGGACAGAATTAAGCAATTACATAAGCCTAAATAACACTAACGTAAGCTAAATCTACCTAAGGACTGCTGAGTGAAAAGTGACTGAAGGGGGAAATTTGGCAGTCCTAAAAGCTACTAAAAGCTACCATAAGCTATACTAAGGGGGAAGATAAGCTAAGGGTATCTAGGGAGATCCTAAAAAGCTAAGGGGAACAGAAAATAAGCAATTAAAAAGCACTTAGAAGCACTAAATTAGCACTATACTAAACAATGGCTGCAATAAAGGAAAAAGTGGACTGAAGGGGCAGGTTAGGGGGCCTAATAAGCTGCTAAGAAAAAAATCTAAAAAATAAACAAAGAATATCATTAAGTAAAAAAACTACCAAGTTAGCTAAATACCAAATTTCAGAGCAAAAGAGCTTATAACGAAGAAATGAAAAATCAAAAACTAATTTGCTGTTGGGCTAATTTTTTGACAGCAAAACAGAAAAAAAATGGGTTGAAATGGAAAATTTTGACTTGGAAAGTCAAAGACCAGAGACTACACTACCTCTACATCCGATTTTTGACTGAAGTGAAGCAAGAAAATCAACTAGGAAGCAAAAAAANAAAAAAAAAAAAAAAAAAAAACTAGAATCTAACCTAGGTGCTAGTAAAATCAGTTAAAATGCATGAAATTTTAGGAATCAAGATAAAAGCTAGAAAACTGAATGAAATTGCTAAAATTTAGATGAAAACTACTAAAACTACTTAAATGAAGCTTAAACAATCTGAGTTGAGGAAAAAAAATGACCAAAAGTTAAAAAAATGTTTTGACCCAAACACCCCTTTATGTTCAGAAACTGAATTTTTCAACTGTTTATATCCTTGAAACTTAAACACTTGCTGCTAAATCTAAACAAAAGGATCTTAATAAAGCATGAAAACAACTTGAAACAATAAAAAGGCTGGAAATTTAAGTGACAAAATACTGAAAGGAATTTAAAACTGCATTAATCAAACTTAAATTACAAGACTTGAAAATGAATTACAACTTTTAAAATAAAGAGATTACACTATGAAAACATTTAGGGTGCGTTTAGTTGAGGGAAAACACCCTTGTTTTCCACAAAATGTTTTGTGAAAAACAAGGAAAACAGAGATCACGTTCAAATTAGTGTTTTTCAATAAAATTCTTTACAAAACACAAAATTCCTATTTCCAAGTTCAATACACAAAACTAGAAAACATTTTTTTTTTTTTTCACCTATTTTCCTTTAAAATACCCCACAATCTGTTTTCGTCCATTTTTATATATTTTCGTCGGTTTTTATCCGTTTTTATCAGTTTTTCTACGTTTTCGTCCGATTTTTACGTTTTCTTCCAATTTTTTTACGTTTTCTTCCGATTTTAAGTTTTCGTCCGTTTTTTTACGTTTTCGTCTACTTTTTTTACGTTTTCTTCTGTTTATTTACGTTTTCGTCAGTTTTTTTACGCTTTCGTCCGATTTTTTACATTTTAGTCCGTTTTTTTACGTTTTCGTCAGATTTCTTACGTTTTCGTCGGATTTTTTACGTTTTCGTCGGATTTTTTACTTTTTCGTCTGATTTCTTACGTTTTTGTCAGATTTCTTACGTTTTCGTCCGTTTTTTTATGTTTTCATCATATTTTTTATGTTTTCGTCCGTTTTTTTACGTTTTCGTCTGATTTCTTACGTTTTCGTCAGATTTCTTACGTTTTCGTCTGTTTTTTTACGTTTTTGTCAGATTTTCTTTCGTTTTCGTTTGTTTTTTTACGTTTTCGTTGGATTTTATACGTTTTCGTCAGATTTTTTTACCTTTTCATCTGATTTCTTATGTTTTCGTCTGATTTCTTACGTTTTCGTCAGATTTTTTACGTTTTCGTCTGATTTCTTAGGTTTTCGTCAGATTTTTTACGTTTCAGTCCGTTTTTTTACGTTTTCGTCAGATTTTTTACATTTTCGTCCGTTTTTTTACGTTTTTTCTGATTTTTTACGTTTTCGTCAGATTTCTTACGTTTTCGTATGTTTATTTACGTTTTCATCTGATTTCTTACGTTTTCGTCAGGTTTTTTACGTTTTCGTCCGTTTTTTTACGTTTTCGTCAGATTTTTTATGTTTCGTAAGATTTTTTACGTATTCGTCAGATTTTTTAAGTTTTTGTCTTTTTTTTTACATTTTCGTCTGATATTTTACGTTTTCGTCTGGTTTTTTTACGTTTTTGTCAAATTTTTTATGCTTTTGTCTATTTTTTTACGTTTTCATCAGGCGTAACCTAAAAAAACGTAAATAAAACATGAAAACGTAAAAATCATACGAAAACGAACGAAAAAGTAAAATATCGAAAGAAAATGTAAAAATCGGACGAAGTCATAAAAAAACGGAAACATTAAAAAACGGATAAAAACGTAAAAAAACAAACGAAAATGGAAAAAACAGATGAAAACGTAAAAAAAAAATAGATGAGAATGTAAAAAAAATGGACGAAGACGTAAAAAATCTGACGAAAATGTAAAAAAAACATTCGAAAACGTAAAAACACAAACGAAAAGTTAAAAAAATCGGACGAAAACGTAAAAAAACGGATGAAAACGTAAAAAAACAGACAAAATGTAAAAAAAATCAGAAGAAAACGTTAAAGAATAGACGAAAACATTAAAAAACGGACGAAAACGTAAAAAAAAATAAACGAAAATGTAAATATATGGACGAAAACATAAAAAATCGGACGAAAACGTAAAAAAACTGCCGAAAACGTAAAAAATCTGATGAAAACGTAAAAAAAAACGGACGAAAACGTAAAATATCGGACGAGAACGTAAAATAGAGGACGAAAACGTAAAAAAATAGACGAAAATGTAACAAAATCGGACAAAAACGTAAAAAAAAACAGTCGAAAACGTAAAAAACATACGAAAACGTATAAAATTTGACGAAAACGTAAAAAAACATACGAAAATGTTAAAAACCCGACGAAAACGTAAAAAATCAGACAAAAACGTAAAAAACTGACGAAAACGTAAAAAAAGGACAAAAACGTAAAAAACGGACCAAAACCTAAATAATCAGACGAAAAAGTAAAAAATCGGACGAAAACGTAAAAAGCAGACGAAAACGTTATTTAATGTTATATTTTACTTTTTTGATTCTTTATTTTCTCGTATTAGATTTTTTTAGTTATTTTATAATTTAGTTGGTTAGTTTATAATATTTGTTTTTGTGTTTTGAAGATGTTTTTATAATATTACTAAGGTGAATAGAGAATTGAGATAGATTACGACAACACTTAAACATGTTTTCTAGTTTAACAAAATGAAAAACACAAACACATGTTTCTCAAACTAAACGCGTTTTCTAAATTTTCCATTGTTTTGTGGAAATAAAACTCCCCTCCCTTTTCCCACAAAACAAGAAATAGGAAATGAAAGAAAATGTTTTCCAACTAAACGCCACCTTAAAAATGAAGGGAAATTAAATGGTCAAAATTTCTCTAAGACTTGAGAAATTGGACAAAACTTAAGTGTGGGAAGAGACTTCTATTTATACTGGAAGTCTAGGGTTTCTTTAACTCTTGCTTGTGCTTTCTGTGTGAGAGGCTCAGCCTTGAATAGTTTGTGCTTTCTTTGAGTACATCTCAGCCATCAATCTTGCTTGGTGCCCACTGATACAATTCTTGGCCATTGGATGTAATTGAGTCCCATGGATTGATGACTTGGACTTGGAAGCTTGTAATAAGACATGTGATACACCTTTGGCTGGTTGTGATGGTGAGCTGGAAAGAGGAAAGTGACAGGGGTGCTTTGTTTTGATTTTGGCGGGGAAAAGATGAGGCAGAGGTTGGGATTGACTGGAAATAGTCAAAGGTTAAATGGAAGGGTCGTGGGTTTTAGTAGGGTGTGGGTTAGGTTAAGTGTGGGAATGGGTTAAATGGTTTATAGGTTAGGAAATTATTAGGATTAGTAAATTAGTTTTAGGTGTTTGTAAAATAATTAGGATTTTATTAATATTAGTTTTATAAAACTGATTTTGTACAAACAAAAAATATTTTTGTANTTTTTTTTTTTTTTTTTTTTTAACTAAAAGCTTTTACAAAAATGTGTTTAGATATTTACTTTGAAAATGAAATTTAGGTTTTGAAAGTGATTTTGGAAAAAGGGTTTTTGATTTTAAAATTGATTTTTGACATTAAGCTTCGGGGTAAAAGGGTATTTTGGGGATTTTGGTTTTGGTTGATGGGTGTAAAAGGTAATTACAGGTTTTGGTTAGGTTTTCCATGCTCACCCCCATGTCACATCCCGGGATTGTCTTCGACTTTGACTTTTTTTGACTTTTCTTCAATATATGCTCATTTGGTGTCGAGTCGATCCGGTAATGCTCCTTTTAGCTCCGTTTTCCATCCAAGCTCCATTTTGCTCACAGTTGCCTTGTTTTCAATCCATTTGTACCTGAAACACACAAAAACACATTCCAAGGATATTTGTAACATTATATGGTCTTTTCGTGTGTTTTTGGTCATTTTTGTGGGTTAAATAAAGTAAAAGATATGTGTAATTAGACACATATTGTTAATATAAATAATGCATAAAAACGTTATTTATATTTTTCGATATCTCTCTGTTTTGACGATCACAAAATGTAAAAACATTAAACGTAAAATTACTACGTAAACAAGTATTAAGTTAGTTTATATCATTTTATCCAACTAAATCACTTAAGGTATGAATAAACAAATGCCTAATACATTTTATGATCAAAGGGATGTTTATTTAAATATTACAAAGTTTATTAAATAATATAAACATATTATATATTTTTGAAAAACATTTTTGGTAATAAAGGAAAAGGTTTAATTCATAATAAATATATGAATTCAAATTTTTAACCAAAATCAGTTAGTTTTTCTCCAAATAAACTTTCCCCACAAAAGACAAAAGCTCCAGGCCGTTTCAGGGGGCGGCCCCCTTAATTATAAGGGGCGGCCCCCTTAATTTTAATGGGGCCGGCCACCATTTAAGGGGGCCGGCATGCTCCTGAGACCAGGAACTTTTGCCTATAAATATTGGTTCAATCCTGCATTTTTTCTTCATCTTTTGCACGAATATTTTCAGTTCCAATCCTTTCCAAACATCTTTCTAAATCCTTTGATCATAATATTATTAGTATTTGTTTCAAGTGATTCAATCCTTCCTCATCCAAAGTGCAAAAGAAGAATACTCCTTCAACATACACTCAAGAAGTATTGTAGATTAGTTTTGTAGATTGTGTAAATCATTTGTAAAGTTGTGTAGTTCTTGTGATAAGTAGAGCTAGGTGGGTAGAAGTTGTGTTGTGAAGATATAGTAATGAAGTAGTGAAGTAGTAGTGTTGTGTAGAAGTTGTGACTAGTTGTGAAGTTGTGAGATTGGTTCTAGCTACCATTAGAACTCGACATTTTGCTTGGTGTCGCTAAACGGTGTAAGCAAAGGTGTGTAAGGTTTCTCCGCCACAAGGGAGTTTGTTGACATAGTGAAGAAAACTCTCAAGTAGGTGACTCGGGGAGTGGAGTAGGAACAAGGAAGGTGTCCTTGTAGCCGAACCACTATAAATCCTTGTGTTGTGGTTTGATCTTTCTAACTCTATCTTTTCATTACTTTTATACTTGTATTATATTTGCTTAGTTAGTTAGTAACTTAATAATTGTTCATATAGTGCAAGTATTGAATTCACATAAACTAGAATCGAAGATTTTTTAAGTAAACTTTGTATAAATTAAAAAGACGTAAAACTATTCAACCCCCCCCCCTTCTAGTTTTCCACAGTTGGTATCAAGAGCCATGTCAAATAAGATTTTTAAAATATATTGTATTTTAAAACTTGAATCGATCTATGGAATCGGAAAAATATTTAGAAGGGCAATCTATGCAAAGACCACAACTATTTGAAAGTGATGGATTTCTCTATTGGAAAAATCGATTTGAAACTTATGTGAAATCAAAGGATCTAGATCTTAGGCATATTATTACTAATGGTGATTTTCTTCCTATACAAACCGAAACTAAAAGGGATGAACTTGTACCTTTTGAAAAACAAAACGATGATTTGAAAAAGAAACTTGCTAAAAATAATGAGGCTAAAATGGTGATTTACAATGCGTTACCACGCAAAGAATATGAAAGAATTTTTATGTGTAATACCGCAAAAGAAATTTGGAATTCTTTACTAATCACTCACCAAGGTAATAGTCAAGTCAAAGATAATAAAATAGATCTTCTTGTACAACAATATGAACAATTTACGATTCCGGAAGAGGAATCGATAGATAATGCTTTTGCTAGATTTAACACAATCATCACAAGTCTAAAAGCACTTGATGAGAATTTTTCTAGCAAGAATTTTGTAAGGAAATTTCTTAGGGCTCTCCATCCGAAGTGGCGTGCTAAGGTGACGGCTATTGAAGAATCAAAGAACTTATCAACTCTACAACTTGATGAACTAATTGGAAATTTGAAAGTATATGAAGTAATAATAAAGAAAGATTCCGAAATGGTCAAAGGAAAAAGGGAGCAAAGCAAATCAATTGCATTAAAAGCAAAGAAGGATTCTAGTGACGAAGAATACTCAACATCCGAAAGCGATGACGAAGAATATGCTATGGCCGTGAGAGATTTCAAGAAATTCTTTAAAAGACGAGGAAGATACGTTAGACAACCATATGATGAAAGAAAGACACCACAAAGAAACAAGGACGATAAGAATGGCAAAAGTGAAAGGAAGTGCTTCAAGTGTGGAGATCCAAACCATCTTATTGGAGAGTGTCCGAAATTGTCAAGAAGTCAAAATCACAAGGCGTTTGTAGGAGGAGCATGGAGCGATAGTGACAATGATGAAAAAGAGACAACAAGAGAAGAAAAGTGTCTCATGGCAAAGGCATCCAATGAGGTATGTTCCGAAACCGAATACTATAGCGATGAAAATCTATCTTTAGATGAAAAAGACTTAGATAGCGAATATAGTATATTATGCAAAGTAGGACAAAAAGTCATGGCTAAAAATAAACTACTAAAACAAACTAACAACAAATTAAAAGATGAAATAATTGAATTAAAAATGAAGATACACAACTTAGAAAAAGGTAAAGAAAGTATTATGGAATGTAGAGAATGTGTAGTTGTTAAAAATGAAAATGAACAACTTAAGGAAGAAATTAATAAACTTGAGAAATTTGAAAATAGTAGTAAATCACTCAAGAAACTAATTAGCATTCAAAGAATATCCGGAGATAAAACCGGGTTAGGATACAACTCAACCGAAGTGTCAACTAGTGAAACTAAAAATGTAAAATTTGAAGATGAAACTAGTGAGTTAAAACCTAAACCAAAATAGATTCTTTTGAAAGATAGATTAGTACCCATTGCTAGTGACGAGGAAGTTAAAAGTTTTCATAAATCATCTTTAAAACCCGAGGCCGAACCTTTTAAACCAAAAATGAGGTCTAAAACTCCACCACCTAGAAAACCAATTAGTTCTCATCCTAGGTCTAAAACTCCTCAACCTAGAGTAAACAAAAATAGACAAAACTTTCACAACAATCATCAAATGTGGAACTTCAATCCTTGGGGAATGATTCCACCATATATACACCCAAGTCAAATACAAAACATATTTGGATCAAACAACTTCAGTCAAATGAGACAATGGGGACCAACAAGATAAATTCAACATTCCTTGAGTTACTTGGCAATCTACCCGTTTCCACAAAATCATCCAACCATTTTGAAGACTTTGAAGAAGATTATATTGAAGACTAAAAGGTACACATCTCTTTTAATTTTCATGTGAAGATTGCATGCTTAGTTTAGTATATAGTTT
>LBNU01016955.1:41546-104494 GCA_014162995.1 Artemisia annua | reverse complement strand
CCACCACCACCAACAAACACACCTCCACCACCACCATCATCTCCATCTTCCCCATCACTTCCACCAAATTAAACATGCTTCATTCCTTGAAAATAAAATATTTCAACTATTTTGGTGGCAAGCTCTAGGAAGACACTCATATTGGAGCCTTGGTTGTTTGTTTTTCATTATGTATGCTTGTAAGCCTTTAAGGCATTAGTTTATTGCACATCTAGTTTATGTGCATCTTGGATTTTTTTTTTTCATTGTAATATCTTGCTTAACTAGTAGAAATGACTATCTCTAGCTTTAATTCATTTCCTTGCATGATATATCTATATATATATATTGCTTGTCTTCTCAATATTTTTCTTGCAAGTATTCCATATCTCGATTTATCATATGACCTCAAAACGAGGGGGAGTATACGTCAAGGGGGAGCTCCAAGCTTATCGGGAAAACCTTTTTGATGCTAACAAAAAGGGAGAGAAATGATATAAACTCACTAAATACTTGTATATATACAAATTTTTGTTTTAATGAGTTTAGATTTTGTAATCATCAAAAAGGGGGAGATTGTTGATATAAATAATGCATAAAAACGTTATTTATATTTTTTGATATCTCTATGTTTTGACGATCACAAAATGTAAAAACATTAAACGTAAAATTACTACGTAAACAAATATTAAGTTAGTTTATATCATTTTATCCAACTAAATCACTTAAGATATGAATAAACAAATGCCTAATACATTTTATGATCAAAAGGATGTTTATTTAAATATTACAAAGTTTATTAAATAATATAAACATATTATATATTTTTGAAAAACATTTTTGGTAATAAAGGAAAAGGTTTAATTCATAATAAATATATGAATTCAAATTTTTAACCAAAATCAGTTAGTTTTTCTCCAAATAAACTTTCCCCACAAAAGACAAAAGCTCCAGGCCGTTTCAGGAGACCAGGAACTTTTGCCTATAAATATTGGTTCAATCCTGCATTTTTTCTTCACCTTTTGCACGAATATTTTCAGTTCGATCCAATCCTTTCCAAACATCTTTCTAAATCCTTTGATCATAATATTATTAGTATTTGTTTCAAGTAATTCAATCCTTCCTCATCCAAAGTGCAAAAGAAGAATACTCCTTCAACATACACTCAAGAAGTATTGTTGATTAGTTTTGTAGATTGTGTAAATCATTTGTAAAGTTGTATAGTTCTTGTGATAAGTAGAGCTAGGTGGGTAGAAGTTGTGTTGTGAAGATATAGTAGTGAAGTAGTAAAGTAGTAGTGTTGTGTAGAAGTTGTGACTAGTTGTGAAGTTGTGAGATTGGTTCTAGCTACCATTAGAACTCGACATTTTGCTTGGTGTCGCTAAAACGGTGTAAGCAAAGGTGTGTAAGGTTTCTCCACCACAAGGGAGTTTGTTGACATAGTGAAGAAAACTCTCGAGTAGGTGACTCGGGGAGTGGAGTAGGAACAAGGAAGGTGTCCTTGTAGCCGAACCACTATAAATCCTTGTGTTGTGGTTTGATCTTTCTAACTCTATCTTTTCATTACCTTTATACTTGTATTATATTTGCTTAGTTAGTTAGTAACTTAATAATTGTTCATATAGTGCAAGTATTGAATTCACATAAACTAGAATCGAATATTTTTTTAAGTAAACTTTTTATAAATTAAAAAGACGTAAAACGATTCAACCCCCCCCCCCCTTTCTAGTTTTCCACACATATCAGTCTCATACACCTCCTTTATTTGCTTAAACATTATTTGAATTAGTAAAACTTGGCATGCATGCTTTGCTATTCTTACAATCTTCCTCCACTACTTAAACCTTCACTTCCTCCATCCATTGCCATGGCATAACCTTCCTCCTTCTCAATGTCATCCAACAAAATGTCATCTCCTAGAAAACCTAGAATGTCGGTCAAACCCATATGGAGGAAGAAACAAAGCCTTGGCAATTTCATGAATAACTCAAACAACTCAAACAATCACCATGCTAATTCCAATCCCACATCACACAATGAGGCATCATCTTCATCATTTTCCTTCTTTGCCTCTCAACCATGAAATGGTCCTCCATCCACTCACAATGAACTTCCAAACCCAACTCCTCAAGATCATTCATTACCACCTTTATTACCAACTCCAATAACAAATGTCAACTCCCTACACGCCATCAAGTCTCAAGAATTCTCTAATCTTGTTGACTTGAACCTCCTCAACATCATCCTATCCCAAAAAACTTCATCCTCCAACAATGTCTCATCCCACTCTTGCCCAAGTGGATGCCCGTGGGGGCTATTGTGCTTGTTGTATTTACAATCACAACCACTTTCAAAAGATGAAGAATGTTCTTGACTACATCATTTCCATTCTCTTGTCATCCGGGTTTCTACAACCTTTACCCAAAAACTCATCTCCACCACGCCCTCGCAAGTTCTAGAGAAGCATGCATGCTCACAAATAAAACCAGACTTAACATGGGATATCCTAGAAGATTAGACTAGGATTATGAATGTAGACTCATGTTGTAATAGTCATATGAATGACATTGTTATTTCTTAATGAATGAACTAGTTTATGCATGTATTATTGATTACTTGTTCCAGGTTATCTTTCTGCAGGCGGTCCCATATCATATTGGCAGTCCCCGATAACGGACCGTCAACCCCTATAAGGGACCGTCCACTGTATTTGTATTCCTGCCTTTTCTCATTTTATATGCAGGATTTCTATGTTTGCTTGCATGTTTCTTCTAACCTTTTGCAGCTAAATTCCATCGATCATTTATCGGTTGTCCTCATCAAGGGGGAGCACCAAGCTAGGGGGAGTCATCATGATGTCGTCGACTTTTTTCTCCTCTACACTTGACGAAGCCTTTTTGATTCTACAAAAAGGGGGAGAAGAAAACGAAACTCGTTTTAAAAACTCATTAATGCATAGTTTTATCTAAAATGAGTTTATATTTTGTAATCATCAAAAAGGGGGAGATTGTTAATACAAATAATGTCAAAAACGTCATTTGCATTAATTGGTTTCTACTAGTTTTGATAATCACAAAATACAAACACACGTTTCGTAAAACTACGACTAATAAGTTTTTAATCGAGAAAACTCGTTTTCGTCTTCAACATCACTTAAGGTATCTACCAACTTGTGTATGTGATCAAAGGATTTATATTTAATCAAAACTTTACATTTTCATGTCACAAAACATTTTTACAAAAGTATTTTTGTATAATTTAAAGAAATGTTTTATTAAGAAAATGTTTTTCAAATTTCAAATGCATAACAGCCATATTTCCCGCTCAAAAATTTTTCACCAGATAAATTTTCACCACGTCAGGACAAAAATGGGAGCGTCTGTCGAGACGGTCCCTTAAAGTGGCCAGCGGTTCCTTATTGATAAAGGACCGTCTGGTATTTATGGGACCGTCCGTCTCTTTCCTGGCGTCTATAAATACAGAATTGTTCTCTTTCAGAAAACTTCACCTCTTATGCACTAAAACTTTCTGTATTCCCAAATCCTTTCCAAATTATATTCTTTGATCACATTATCGGGTTCTAAGTTGTTTACAAGTGATCACACTCATCATTCCTCTAAAGTGCAAGAGAAGAACATTCGTTGTAATCAAGAGACGAAGTGTTGAAGAAGAGTCTTTCTCATCTCATACCGTTGTTGCGGATCTATCACCATTCTTATTCATTATTTCTTGTATGTAATAGGACTTGAGTGCAAGTCTTGTATCGTGTGTTGTGTTGTATCGTGCCATCGTATTGGTACGAGGTGTGAAGCCACTTGGGCTTTGGTAGATTAGTTCTAACTAGGATTAGGACTCGACATTCCACTTAGTATCGTTAAACTTGGTGTAACTTTGTGTAAGGTTTGTTCCGCCATAAGGGAGCGTGTTGATATAGTGTTTGTGAAACTCTCGAGTGTGAGACTCGAGGAGTGGAGTAGGAGCGAAGGAGTGAGCTTCGTGGCCTAACCACTGTAAATCTCCGTGTGCCGGTTTGATCTTTCCTTTCTTTATCTTTACTTATTTACTTGTTAGTGCTTATATTTATTGTTGAGTTGATTTCACATAAAGATCGAATCGAATCATTTTCATAAACACAACTTGTAAAGTAAATTTTCTAAAACGTAAATAATAACGGTGAAACTATTCAACCCCTTCTTCTAGTTTCTACACATACTTCATGATATCATCGGTTAGTTCCACTTTGCTCCAATCCTTACCCTTCAAAGAATCTGCCATTGTACGAATGGGGGTTTTTTGCAAAAAAAAAATATATTTATGGTTGTGAGGAGTGATCGATTAGTGAGGAGTGATAAAGTGTTAAAAATGGAAAATGATCGGGTTTGGTTACGTTAGGGTAAGTTTTTGGCAGGAAATGACGAATGGTGCAATTATTGAACAACCACAAGGACGAAATTTGTAAAAAAAAATATATAACGAAAACGAGATGACCGGTCCATGTAGGTAAGCACGTGGAAATAATTGGCTATCAGTCAGCTTCATAGTTCATAATGAGTCTTTTTCTTGTTGGTTATTCATTTTAGTCCTTTTGAGTAAGTAGATAGAGCATTTTTAGCCTTTACTATTTTTTAAAAAGCGAAATTTTATTGACAACTAGCAAGAAACCAGAAAAAGATACAAATTACAAGAAGTTACAAGGAATTCATACATGTCAATCCATTAAACCCAAATAGGATTCGGTTTACTAACCCTATTTAATTGATATTATTATTTATTTTTCTGATCTAGTGCAAGTAAACCAGTTCTCACGGTTAAGGGGTTTGGACTTGATCTAGATTCTAACTTAACAATGAGTTATGATATTGTGTACCCCTTATTCGCTAGAGCTAGCAAACAGTGTACCTAGCCTCTCTGGTAATCGTAACATTGTTCAAGCAAAGGTCCTAGCGAGAAGTTGTCTAGGAAGGAAATTCTTTAGATTTACTTCAAAATGCTTAAAACACAGGTTTAATATTTATAGCAATTCTCAAGGTAGAGATGAGATCAATATAAAACTCATATTTGACATAGAACCAATGAACCAATCATAGTCACCAATTTTTATTTTTCACATTTTTTTTAAAACAACATATCTTGCAAACGGTAAATCTTCAAGCTACAAAAAAATACCATCGCGACAAGAATTAAATCATCTTTCTATAGATATGCATTGTTATATATTTTCGACGAACTTTTTTTTTTAAATTTCCGCCCAGAAAAATCATATATGATTCGTAAAAATCTAATATGATTTGATTTTTACAAATCACATATGATTCTTACAATCATATATGATTCGTAAAAATCACATATGATTTTATTTTAACGAATCACATATGATTTTTACAAATCATATGATTTTTCTGGGCGGAAATTTTGAGAAAAAAAAAAGTTCGTCGAAAGTATATAACAATGCATGTCTATAAAAAGATAATTTAATTCTCATCGCAATGGTATTTTTTTTCGCGTAACGATTTACGGTTTGCGAGATATTTAATTTTTAAAAAAAGGGTGAAAGTTTATTTATTTATTTTTTTTATAAAAAAAATGAGTTGCTAAGATTGCTTGATTGTTATATGATAAAATTTGGTTTCACACGGATCTTTTGGCTCTCAAGATAACGGTTAAGGAAGCACGACTTGTTAATTGAAAAGAAATGTAAGAATTTTACAAGTTGTAAATATAATGATTGGGCTGAAAAGTTTGTAAAATGGGCTTTAGTTTTTGACTAAGGAAATAAAGATTTTGAAATTTTCATATCAGATTTATAGATTGGGCCAAAAGTTTGTTAGACGGACCTGTTGGTTATTTGTAATTTTTTGGTTCGGTTGTATTTAGCTATTGTTGAAAATTTTAAAAACATGTTTATGTTACGGATAATTATTAGTGGATGTCCATTAGCCCATAAGAGGCACACGGCCCAGTTAGCTATTAAGGTTTTTACCCTACTCTTTATCTTATATATACCCCATTGTATCTCTAACATTATTGATTAATAAGAAGAATAACCATTCCCTCAATTCTTGTTCACAACACCTTATCAGCACGCTCTATTAATTCTTATCCTCGTGAGATGCCTACGTGCCTAGCAAGTTGTACTAATTAAAGCGTTTGGGGACAACTAACAAAGAGGAAACTATCTCATTTGTGCAATCACGAGCAGGTAAGTCTCCCAATCAAATTATATGTTAATCATGTATGTTACTTGTTAATGCTATTATAATAATGATGTTCATTAAATGGATAAAGTATTAAAGACAAGCGTTAAAGTGATAGCCATGATTATAGATTCTTATTGCTTTAAGAATATGTTTAAGCATTTGTATATAAGAACCTGTGAAATTTTCTAACTGTTTGCTTAACTAAAATCGTTTATGTAGAAATTTATACATCGCTGATTGCGTTACGTTTTTGGGTCATGAACGTTATAGTATCATAGCATCATGATACTTGTTTTGGCCGTAGGTCATTTAGAAAATTTATTATGCCGATCGGTAAGTTTTTTTTTAGAGTGCTCAATGTGTGAATTATGATTGTACATATGGTTTTATATATGCATGGTTCGTTGTTGTTTTTCTATGTTTACTTTTATTTGATAACCTTGTTACCCACGAAGCAAGAAAAAAAAAATATGAAAGCAATTAGATGACTCTCAATTTGGATGCACAGTTTCTTTATATTCAAGTTTTATGATGAATTTATTATACTATGTGCCGATTAAGTTTAGAAAATCTTTTATTTAACTTCTATTGACATCTCAGTGACATTAATGTTTGTCACATATAAGAAAATCCATATAGAACGGTTATAAACGACATAATTACATGTGTCTTAGTTTTCGAATAATATACGTAGTAATTTGGTCGTGTAGTATTATGACAACCATATAGTATTATTCAATCTAGTTTATCATTTAAACAAAAGTAAACTTACGACAATCACATGGCGTATAATTAAACAATGATATACCATATGAAAAGTTAATAAAAACATGCTCTATGTATTAGGCATGTGAATTTAATAGATTGTGTTTATGGAATTATGGGTATCGAGTAACGTTAGATTCAGTTTACCATGATTTTTTTTTAAAGGTTTTTATGCATTTAATCACTTGGAACAGTTAGTTCCTAAATTGCATTGAATGCATTGCCCATATATACATGTTTCCTCGATGGAGATGCACACCCTGTATGGACCTATGATTTCCGTGGTACTGGTTGTAGAATATATGTATACATTTGATACCTAACTTAACTATATATGATTATATGCAGAGGAGATAAAGGTTAAGGGTTTGGATGATGGGCTGATTTTTAAGAACATTAATTATGCAATTAGCACTAGAAAACATACTTGTCATTAGTCAATATCATTCGACTGTATGATACCAATACAGAGTCGCAAGTTTGCATCTATTTTATGCAGAATACTACGTGTACATTTACATTGTTGCGCTTGAGCAAATTTTTTATTATTAAAAAANAAAAAAAAAAAAAGAAAAGGGTATGTTAAGTACCATGCTAAAACAAAATTTGAAAGTTCGAACATATAGTTTGGTTCAGGTACCTACTCGGTACATTGACTAAATGTATGTAAGTTTAAAAAATAAATAAATATGAATGAATTATCATTGTTGTTTGTAGAGAAAGTCAACTATTTGTTCCTTTCACGTACATAAGAGGCCAACATTATATCATATCATTTTGGCAAAGACATTATTTGAATATCAGTATATGTACGTGCAAATACTATGTGTATATGTGTATCATAATATCAATGGTTAGAATACGTGTGTTTTACATATATTGTTATTACACCTACTTAAAGAGCTCAAGTGATGTAGTAATCAGAGGGAGATAATACGCGCTGCACTCTTTTTCCCTTAGTCATGGTTTTGTCCCACTGGGTTTTCCTGACAAGGATTTTAATGAGGCAGCATTTCCTAAGCGTATTAACAATATGGACATCCAAGAGGGAGTGTTACGGATAATTATTAGTGGATGTCCATTAGCCCATAAGAGGCCCACGGCCCAGTTAGCTATTAGGGTTTTTACCCTACTCTTTATCTTATATATACCCCATTGTATCTCTAACATTATTGATTAATAAGAAGAATATCCATTCCCTCAATTCTTGTTCACAACAGTTTAGATGATATTGTATTTTTCATTTTAGAAAAGTAGGATGATTTGGGAAAGCAAGGAGAAAAATAATGGAAAAGTGTAAATTTCGCTTTTCTAAAATATCATGTTTTAGATTAGAAAAGTAATTTTTTTTATTTTCTGGGAAAAAAAATTAAATATAGATTTGAACATGTTTTCTGTTTTTCTAGTCTTCCTATAAAAAAATTTCTAGAAAAACTTCTTGCTAATCTCTAGCTTTTTAAATAAAGCTTGTTTCTATAAAATTTAATTTAATTTCATATATTCTAATATATTTTTTAACAAAATCAGCTAGTAACTCCTGGCTGTTTTCCAGGAAAAAATGTATGCTGATTGCTGAATAAAGTCAGCTATTTTGAATATGTATTTTAAAAATATCTTGTTGTAGTTGTTGGCATTTTCTGAGTGAAGAAAATTCAGCCTTTGATAAAATTACACCCACACAAAATAAAAAGATATTTTTTTCAAGATTTTGTTTTTTAGTTTATCAAATTGTTATCCTTTAAAAGTGGAAAGATGCACACCATCTCTTAGCAACAATGGCTACAACAAGTACTCCAGTTTTCCAATCATGGACACAAATAATATCATCTTCTTGTGCAAAATCTAGTACTAGTAACTTTAATCCTGCCATAGCAAACTTGCATGGTACTTTGTTTCTCACTTTAATATTGATTATATGTTAAAATTTGAATTATGCTAATGTTTTTGTATACTAATAGTTGGAAAAAGTTTTATGGGTGCTTCTTTACAAGAGCACCAAAGATGGAAGAGTTCGGTTAAGACGAGTGGGAAGATAAAGGCTGCGGCTATCGTTGAAGCACCTCCTGCTGAGGAATTGAAAGAGTATGTTCCCATGCACTCTCCTTAATTATATGTTTTATGTTTTGTGATTTTTTCAATATTGTTGTATGAATCATTTACTAGATGTATTGATAGGTAGTTTTGAGGGTGTTTTGGATTGTTTTAATGGATGAGATTAGCTATTTTTAGATAAACAGATTGAGTTTGCTTAACGAAAACTGCTTTTCTATAAGGCTATAAGATGATATGTAGCGCACAACGAAAGTACAACTAGTTTCAAAATTTTGGTTTTGAATGACTTATTATAGGAAGATGCAAATTTTGGTAAGTTCTTCCGAACAAGATTCGGAACCATACATAAATTGCTAGAATTCACTACATAAGCTAGCCCTTGATTGATGGATATCCTGTGGATTTTACTTGATTTACCTTACAAACAATATAAATTAAAACCAAAATAATGTTGAAATCTTGGGGAAAGCTAAAACTGGAGAATTATGAAATCTGTGCCTAATTTATCATGTTTCAACTGTTTCATATATGTAATTCCCTCTTGTTCAATACTATATNCACGTTCTGATTCGTTCACGTCTGCTTATGGCTCTGGATCACGTAATACTTCTTATCTTTACATAGTGAAGATTGGTTATTGAGTGGAGAGTTCAAATGCTTGCAAATGAGCTCTATTTATAGGCTTACTGATAGGCGAAGTACGGCGTACTTCGATTGTGAGTACGGCGCACTTAGCTATATTCTTGGCGCCAAAGTTTCATAAATGCAGAGGAAGTACGGCGCACATCAGATATAAGACCGGCGTACTTTTATTAAATATTACTTATTGACTTCCTTTGACCGAGAGGACAAGTGCGGCTGATGAGGCGAAAAGTGTTACGCTTTTACGGCGCAGCTTGTTGCTCGTTTGCCTTCAACCACTATGTAAATTCTATTTTGATGAAATAAAATCACCACAGTCAAATGCTTATGTTTTGAATATGTATTTTAAAAATATCTTGTTGTAGTTGTTGGCATTTTCTGAGTGAAGAAAATTCAGCCTTTGATAAAATTACACCCACACAAAATAAAAAGATATTTTATTCAAGATTTTGTTTTTTAGTTTATCAAATTGTTATCCTTTAAAAGTGGAAAGATGCACACCATCTCTTAGCAACAATGGCTACAACAAGTACTCCAATTTTCCAATCATGGACACAAATTATATCACCTTCTTGTGCAAAATCTAGTACTAGCAACTTTAATCCTGCTATAGCAAACTTGCATGGTACTTTGTTTCTCACTTTAATATTGATTATATGTTAAAATTTGAATTATGCTAATGTTTTTGTATACTAATAGTTGGAAAAAGTTTTATGGGTGCTTCTTTACAAGAGCACCAAAGATGGAAGAGTTCGGTTAAGTCGAGTGGGAAGATAAAGGCTGCGGCTATCGTTGAAGCACCTCCTGCTGAGGAATTGAAAGAGTATGTTCCCATGCACTCTCCTTAATTATATGTTTTATGTTTTATGATTTTTTCGATATTGTTATATGAATCATTTACTAGATGCATTGATAGGTAGTTTTGAGGGTGTTTAAGTTTTGGATTGTTTATATGGATGAAATTAGCTATTTTTAGATACACAGATTGAGTTTGCTTAACAAAAACTGCTTTTATACAAGGCTATAAGATGATATGTAGCGCACAACGAAAGTACAACTAGTTTCAAAACTTTGGTTTTGAAAGACTTATTATAGGAAGATGCAAATTTTGGTAAGTTCTTCCAAACAAGATTCAGAACCATAGATAAATCGCTAAAATTCACTACATAAGCTAGCCCTTGATTGATGGATATCCTGTGGATTTTACACGATTTACCTTACAAACAATATAAATTTAAACCAAAATAATGTTGAAATCTCGGGGAAAGCTAAAACTGGAGCTCCAAATGATGAAATTTGGGCCGTATTTATCATGTTTCAACTGTTTCATATATGTAATTCCCACTTGTTCAATCTATGTTACTTAGCTAGGTAGCTCACAAATTGTTTTCTTTTCTTTTTAGCTTTGTGCTTCCCTCATGGGCTGACTTCGACATTGGGCGAGCCCCAGTATACTGGAAAACAATGAATGGCCTTCCTCCTAGTTCTGTAAGTCCATAATTTCATTCAAGAGCCGAATCACGAGTTGACAACTATTCCTAAACCTTCAAGTCTTGTCTGGAACTTGCAGGGTGAAAGACTGAAGCTATTCTACAATCCAGCTGCTACCAAACTGACTCCAAATGAAGAATTCGGCATCGCTTTTAATGGTAACTTCAGTTATCATCATTAACTCAAAATGAACCGATCAATTATGATAAGTGTGATATTTATATGTAACTCTGTAGGCGGGTTTAATCAACCAATCATGTGTGGCGGTGAGCCAAGAGCAATGCTTCGTAAAGATCGTGGAAAAGCTGACTCTCCTATTTACACCATCCAAATATGTGTCCCCAAACATGGTATGTTTTACAGGTGCCAATTTCAATCCATTTATTTATAATTACTAATTAGTCAATTTGGGTTGTGTTGAACTTAAACGGGTCAGTTGGGGAAAATGGAAAAAAAATACTCCGTATAAACTAATTTGGGAAAAGGTCAAATGGATCAATCCAGTATTATAAATGACCCGTTTCAACCTGAATCCAATCTAACCCATGACACAACGAACTCTTTTTGCCACTCTAGCATCTCTTGTTTCATAATGCTCTTCCGTACCCGTTCATGGTGTTGACTAGCTTGTAATTGCAGCTGTGAACTTGATATTTTCGTTCACAAACGGTGGTGAATGGGACGGTCCTTACAGACTTCAGTTTCAAGTGCCAAAGGCATGGCGTAATCGAGACATAGACTTCTTTAATCAGGTAAAGAAGACTCTTCTTTAAACGACAAGTAGACTTCTTTTTGGTCATTTGACATTTTGACCCTTTTTAGTCGCAATTAAAATGGATATAAATTAATTTATGGAAATGGGTGATTCAGGGTCTCACGGAGGAGCTAAGCAGAGAGGGTGCTTGTGAAAAAGCAATATTTCCCGACACAAGCATTGTTATCGATAGATGTCAAATCATGGGTAACTTGACCAGCGAAGGGGTACGTAAAAGAATCATTTGATTTTATATAAATAATACATGTAACCGGTTTATTTTCATATGAGAGGTGCTAACACTAACCCATTACTTATGAATGAGTATTCGGACAGTACAGATTGGTGATTGGTCAAATAAAAATGTTTAGCCTAAATGGGAACTGGTTGAATGGCGAATGGGTCAAACGGGTTAAAAAGGCGCATACAATCATTTTTTATGCATCCAAACTTTTAAAATAGCATATTTCAACCGCAGCCCGTTTGAAATGTTACCGAGCCCGTTTTTTTTGTCTGTCTTTCCACCGCTACCATCGAATATTGAGTACCCCTTGCTAACTTACAACAATGTCATATTTGGTGCAGGGTGATCGTTGTGAACTTGATTTGGTAACAGGTTGTACAGATCCAGGCTCTCCCGAATATAACCCTCTTGCAAACGTAGATGATGGATCCTGCCCTCCTTACTCAGATTCCGAAGATTAAAATCACAGACACACAAATAAATATGTGAATTGAAGTCCTAGTTAAGAGGCATGTGTTCATGGCAACGCCTCTTTTGTTAATACGGTCTGAATACAATATACTTATGAACTACATTCTTTATCTTTCGCTTGTATGATCAAGATTTGCTTCAACTTGAGATTGTAAATCTGAAACGTTTAGTAAACTAGAACACACGCGCACAAATTAAGGTGCCATATTTACATACAAGTTTTTTTTTGCAGAAAATTCATTTCTCTTGTTTTATCAACTGTGTTTTTGAGACATTCTAAACATTAACAGATGGTTTTTGGTCCCGACTGGGTCATTTTGTAACCCGTGTTTTTCACATTTTTACAGGGTTTTAAGATTTGATTTGCTACAAAATGACTGAAACGAGACACAAAACCGCTTAAAGCACTAATATGTGCAATAACTAAAGCGGGACAAATGAAAAAGTACCTTGATATATAGTATATGCAGAAAAAGCCTTTTACATATGGATAATTAGATCAGAGACACTGATTGTGTCCCATTTCCGACCTTCGAAAAGGTTTTACAATGACAATGACAATTAATGTTAGTTCCCTCTTGTGGTAGTAGTGTCTTGTTCGTTTGTTGGATATATGTTTCGGCTATCGAATCAAACAAGATGGCTGCTCCAACCCCGACAACTAGGTCGATGGTATAGTGACCCCTAGTGCTTAATAACCTTGCAACTTGCAGTAAGTTGAAAATGTCGAATAGATAAGCTAGTTTCAACCTTTGCATCCTCCTCATATCAAGAGATGCTATGACTGACGCGGCTACATGCCCCGAGTAGAACAAGAAGAATGATACATTCCCAACAGGAAAGTCGACACCCGAACCTAAATATCCCTGTGGAAAAACATATTAAGTTTGATAAAATACAAAATAGTTGTCATTTCGTGCAGACATGTCTTAAACGTTTGTATTTTATAGCCATGGTTTCAGACATTTTAGTTGACTAATCTCCGTGTTTGAACCCACCCCGACTTAAACCACGTAAAACCCTACTTTAAAAGGTTGTTGTGGCCACTTTAATTTGATAATATCTTAAAACATTAGTGTAAGGTTCAATTTGATAATATCTTTATGTACGCACCGGGCGGAACTAGGTGGGTCCCAGTAGGGCCATCCCATTGATTTGGGTGGCCTGGTGCGAAATTACGAATGGAGCCCCTTAAATCACGAAAAGGAAAATTCAAAACATATAATAGACATGTATAAATATTTAAAAAGAGCTGTAAAAATTTAAGTTAGACATGTATAAATATACTTAGATATGTATAATTACCAATGGACATATAATAAATCGGGGGCCTCTCACAAACGGGGCCCAGTGCGGTTGCACCACTTGCACATGCTAATCGCCGCCACCGGGTCCCGGGTGACGCAAAAAAAAATTATTTCTTAGTTTTGATTTTCATCAAACAATGTAACTTTTTTTAATTGTGTTTTTAGTAGTTGCTAAGTTAGTCCATCCAAAATGGTGAAAAATAAACTAAATCTTTATTAAACTCAATCGCTATAAGAAAATCGTACATATTTATTCAGTTCCAAACAAAAATTGTGCGCATAGTCACTCAGACTAAAAGGCAAGGGAGAGATTCCCTCACCAAACGGGCCCACATCACCAAATATCACCATTGCCCTCCTATTTTGTTCACGCGCCACACACGAAAAACAATGAAACATTTGGTGGTGTGACAACCATTTGGAAAAGCAAATAACTTGGGCCCCATGTGTACTTTTTATTTTAATTATTTTGTGTGTGAGTGTGTGTGGGGTATTTATATTTTTATAAATTGGGTATTTAATTAAAGGTGAAGTTAAAGGTGATGATGGTTTTCCTTGCCCTGCAAAAGGTGAAGAGTGGTGAAGGGAAGTGAGAGGAGAGAGAAAGCTGACGTGGCGCTGATGTGTATGGTAAAGGTGTAGTCACCTTACCTACTAGCCTTATACTTTTTGTTCCGCCTATGTAAGATTAGTATTAGTTGATACCTGAGGCAAAGGAAGTTGTGTAGAATAACCCAAAATGCCTCTGAAAGTGAACATTAGCAGCGTCGCGATGGTAGCTCTCGGACGCCCCTCCACCACCCATGTACCGAGTATATACACTGTTTGCATTGCGACGAACACCTTCATATATTTTTTCCATACACCAGAAAAATATATTAAGGGAGTGCTTGTGTAGGCTTTATAATTAAGGGAGTAATCTTACTATTATGAGTATGTTTGGCAATAAATTTAGCTTTTGAATAAAATAGAGATATCAGAAAAATAAAATAAATTTCATTGAAATAGTAGAGCTTTTTTTTTTCCCCCTCAGAAATTATTACTTCCACAAAATCTAATAAGAAGCAGTTTGAGATTTGTTATTAACTATTTAACAATTCATGTAGTGAGATTAGGGGTGGCAATCGAGTCGTGTTCGTGTTGACCTATTCGGGTTGGCGGGTTGGCGGGTTGAAATAATCTCAACCCAAACACAACCCATTTATTAATCGTGTCAAGAAGCTCAACCCTAACCCAAACCTGCATAACACGTGTAACTCGTTTGTGACCCGTTTAACCTGTTTAAGCAAATATGTCAAGCAGTGAATAAGACTGGTGATTTATTGATTTAACTAGCTTAAATGCAAAAATGATATAAGGATCTAATATATGATAAAAATAACATACAAATAACTATACGACAATTTCAATGATATCTGAGTTATAAGTTATGTTAATTTCAATAAAATCTTAGTTATAATCCTAATTAACTCATATTAAGAACATAACAAAATACATTTAATCCATATCCAGCATTAAAACCAAGTTATATATATATATATATATATTTTTTAGAGGCTTATATACTTAAACGGGTTCACGTGTTGACCTGTTTAACACTTGCTCAACCCAAACACGACCCGTTTATTAAACGGGTTAGACGGGTTGACCTGTTTTTGACCCAAACCTGTTTATCCTCAACCCAAACCTGTTTAACTTCATGTCGGGTTCGTGTCGTTTATCGTGTCGTGTCGAGAATTGCCACCCCTAAGTGAGATAGCCTAATTTATTAATGGAATAAAGTACTTATAGATCTTCAAACAGTTTTATAACCCCATCTTGTGTCCACTTTCTATGTACCAGATCCAAAAGAAGGTTTAAAAATATATTCATAATTAATCTAGCATGTTATCTTGCTCATTTGGCATAAACAAAACTGAAAAATATACTTGAACAATACCTAAAATATTTCCATACAACCTCACTAGTTAATAAGAAATTAATGTTTATTTCATAATCTAATAACATGGAACTATCTAAGCCTTCTTGAAAGACAAATTAATTCTCAAATATATGTGATTATCTAAAGTGATAAATTACAAATAATAGTTAGCATAAGTAATTTAAGTACCGTATTAAGCCCAGCGAGAACAGTGTTTAACGCAGGGCTAGCAGCAAGAACGCGGTGTAGGCCAACAGTAGCAACAAACCCTATATCAAAAGGTGGCGAAGTTGATGGAACCATTTTAAGCGTATACTCAACACCCATAAAAAACAACACCAATATTACTAGCAAACACAGTACTGGGTGGTGTCTAAGCACCACCCGGACATCGTCCATCGTCCATTTCATGAACAATGGATCACCCGTCCACGACCAGAATCCGCCAATGCCACTATGTTGCAACCATAATGACACATTTTTTTTGGTCTTGTTAAGACTAGTACTAGAAAATGTTGTGTTGTCTAGGTCAAAGGTGGTTGTGGTGGTGGCGTGGGTTGGGGAGCGGTGGTGGAGTGTGTCACCGTCCATTGTCCTAGGTGGAAATAGGTGGTGGTGTGATGGGCTATTTATAGGAAGGTGGTCGAGATCATGCTAATGAGAAAAAGGTGGCATACATAAAGGATATGTACATTTTGGATATATATTGCAAGGTTTTGTTGCACACGTTTACACACGTAGTTAATATGAAGGTTGTTTATGGTGCATGTTCTACCTAAAATATGTGCAAAGATATGGACAAAAAATGTTAAGTTACGTTATTACTAATATGTACATTTAAAGTATCAAGTATAATACAATATTATATGGTTAACATTGTTAAAGCTTTCTTATATAGTTATAACAAGAAATTGTAGTAACTTGTGCATTGCTGCGAGAAACTTTGATATATGAAAATTTTTCATATTTTGAAATGAGTTTATGATTTACATGTTTTTCGTTTCTTTGAACTTTTTGGGTCCGAATAGCGTTCTATAAAGTGACATGCTAAAGCGGCAGATATATATCTATATTTTAAGGTGTCGTTCTAAAAAATAAATCTATATTTTAAGGAATATAAATAGTAAAAATTGTGTAATTAGTATAGTTATACATCTATCTAAAGTGCAAGAGGTGATTTCTTACTTTTTAATAGTTGAAACAGAAAAATGAAAAGAAACGCAAATAATTGGGAGGGAGAAAAACTCGACCCTGTAACTTCATCTATATGATAGCACGGTGCAGTTAGTTACCTGCTCGTTATAGGTCCCCAACCATGCGCATAACGACCGCTTAATTATTATTTTTTTGTAATGTATTTATTTATTTATTTATTTATTATTATTATTTAACTTGAGCTATGTTTGTGTTTTTGTTTGCGTGTGTGTTAGTGTGTGTGCATTTGTGTTGCATGTTACATAAGGAACAAGGAAGAAGGCAAATACATAAGGGTAAAGACCATAAAATAACAACGTACTTTCTCTAATTTATCGAGATGAAACACCTACTTTTTTATTAACATTTAAGCCAACGAAACTATCAAGTATTGTTCCTATATCAACAAAAAATTGTATTATATTATAAATAATAATTGAAATGACTATATTACCCTTGTCTTCTTAAACATAAATCGGGTAAAGACCATAAAATAACAACGTACTTTCTCCAATTTACCGAGATGAAACACGTACTTTTTTATTAACATTTAAGCCAACGAAACTTTCAAATATTGTCCATAAAATATTGTGTCCTCCTTCATCTTAGCCATCGCCACCCTCTCACCCACCTCCGCCCACCTACGAACACCACCACCGCCCACCGTAATACCACACCGCCACCACCAACACTCACCTTGTGACTCCCTTTGTTTGTTTAACCACCACACGCGCCCGAAACACCCTTCCATCACAACGTACGCGCCACCACCACCACCACCAAATCGAGTAGATCCGGCTAGATCCAAGGAAGATAAGGTAAGACCACTGTGTGTACACCCTCATATGACACGGTGGTGAGTCCAAAACTCATTTTAATGAGTGTTTTGTTTTAATAACGTTTGGGTTAGGGCGATATAACGGGTTATACGAATTTAAACATATAAAAATCTTGGTATCATCATTAGTTGGGTTTTGTTGTCGAGTCGAGGTGATGCCGTGAGCATAAATGTTAATGGCCGAAGCTTGCTGGTTGCATTTCGAGTCGTGTCGAGTCGTGATAATTTATTTTTGAGCTTGTTGTTACTTTTATATATCAGGGTTTGATTTATTGTTGGTTTTGAAAAGTTATAGTCATTTCAATTATTATTTATAATATAATACAAATTTTTGTTGATATCGGAACAATACTTGATAGTTTCGTTGGCTTAAATGTTAATAAAGAAGTAGGTGTTTCATCTCGGTAAATTGGAGAAAGTACGTTGTTATTTATGTTTAAGAAGATAAGGGTAATATAGTCATTTCAATTATTATTTATAATATAATCGATCTTTTTGTTGACTTCAGAACAATATATGAAAGTTTCGTTGGCTTAAATGTTAATAAAAAAGTAGGTGTTTCATCTCGGTAAATTGAAAAAAATACGTTGTTATTATATGGTCTTTACCCAATACATAATTAAACCCTAATGGACGATTTAAACCCTTAATTAGACTTGAGTCATATCTATCCACTAATATTTAGGCCCTTAAGTTTGTAGGTTTTGGTATTTTGATTTCTTTTGTTTATATAACTGTAAGTTTAATATGAATTGCGATTTGTTTTCTTTTTTTATGTTTTTGTATTTTCATGTTATATAATCTTATTTATATTTTATTAATGAAATGTGTTTCTTTAAAAGAAAATAAAAATAAATAAATAAATAATGAGACCTACGTATATCTATAACTTAGGTTATACGGGGAGGGTGTTTTTGAGATTTTGTATTATAAGAATGTTATATGGTAAAGCTGATGTGGCGCGCATATAACTTGACAAATAACTATGACTTGCACCTAGCACTCCTAAAATTAAAGAGATCTACCACCATGATAAAAGTATTTAATTTCGGCCAAAAAAGTTAATACGTGCTACCGTAGATGAACATGTAAAATGTTAATCCTTTCGTTCCAAATTAAGTGTCCATCTTTTTTTTCTTTTTTTTTTTTTGATATTTCAGAATAAATGTCCACTATATGTTTCAATCAATAAAAAATGATTTTTAGAGAGTAAGAATGATATTTGATTGGTTGAAAGTATAGTTAGAGCATTTTCAATGAAAAAAGTTAGAAATAAGTTGAAAAAGACTTGAAAAGGGGTTGATGCATGCATTGCAGTAAAAGTTTTTTTTTTTTAATTTATTATTATTATTATTATTATTATTATTATTATTATTATTATTTTATTGTTATTTTTTATTTTTTTTATTTTTTGTTACCTGGGTTTCTGACTCAACATTGCAAGCTGACTAATCGCATGATAACTCCCTTTTTTGGATAGTCTGGATCCGGCGCAGGTTAACCTCCGTGGCAAATGGAGGATTAATTTTCTCCCCAGGGTTCGAACCCAAGATCTCTAGGTATTTTCGTTCTAAAAAGCTAAGCCCTTACCACTGGGTCACCCTTTGGAGTAAAAGGTTAAGGATGAATAGGTTGATAACTTGATATACATCAACCTATTGTTAACCTATTGAGTTTTTGGTTATATGTGTGATGAATAGGTTGATATTGACTTGAAAAGGATTTACCATTAGAGAAATAGGTTGAGGAATGGGTTAAAAGTATAAATCACATATTGTATTAGAGATGCTTTTAGTGTGAAATATTAAAACTTTGCACAATATGAAAGTGAAATATTTATTTTGAGACGAAGAGAGTAATTAAAAATGTCAATTCTGATAGCCTTTTTATTGAACGTGAATTAAGCACATTTGTATAAAAAGAACGGCTCTATAGAAATTGTGTACCAAATGGATTGAAGTATTAATCAAAATATACATGTTTTATTTAAATTTTTATAATGTCCTAAATATCGCGTATCTAAATAAATTTAATAAATTTAGAGCGATAGGTTTAGCAAGGAAGTTTTTATCCCGCATTAGTACATTTATGTGTTTTATAATCAATGCGTTTGTACGTTATATTTCCATTTTTCAACTGTTTTGATGGAGCTATAGAGCATCAAGCGTCGTACTGTTTTTTACTAACAAACAATCTCACACAGATAAATTAGGAAACTTTATCGATCAACACAAATTAAGTCGTATCAAGCGACCTTTATAGCACCAGGTACCATACATTTACCCGGTGCCAATCTTATTTGTGCACGCGTCATGGCGTCGCCAAATACTCGGACAATTACTTAGAACGTAATAATCTTACGGTTGAGGAGTTGGTTAAGAAACTTTATGAAGAGGAGATAGATCCTAGGTTGGATGATTATTTCAATTTATACCCCACTAAGGAGGAGATTGCTTACTATAACAACCTAGTTGATAACCCTCGACCACCTTTTGTTAGAAGTGACCCAAAGATTAAGAGGGGTGATCCTGGGAATGTGAAGATACCATGTATGATTGGGTACCAATATGTTGAGCATGCTTACATTGACTGTGAATCCCCAATCAACGTGATGTCCTCAAGCATTTATAGCCACATCATGAACACACCACTTGAGCCTAGAAAAGACCCCAAGTATCCCGGCGGAGTTTATAACTTCGTTGGAAGGATTAAAGGTATTCATGTCCTTGTTGGAAGTTTTACCTTTGTCACTGACTTCATGGTCCTTGAAGATTTGGCAAGTGTTGTTGATTGTCGCTTATCTCACGTTGTGTTAGGTAAACCATTTGTTGAGGTGTCCAATTTGGAGTATGATCGTTTAGAAGGCACGGTTCAGTTTTCTAATAACATTGATAGAATCACTTATAGGATGCCCTATAAGGCAAAGGAATTTCGTTTCGTGCCTCGACTAGATAAGGACAACATTGGTGCAATTGAGGACATCAATGATGAGGATAAGGAGAAAGGCATGGACTATGTTTGGAATAAGAGAAGCCTTTATTATAAAGATTGCTTGAACCTCGGACCTAGATACAAAGTTGATATGGAGATTGTTAGAATGATTAGAGGGGCAATTGAGAAACAAAACGGGAAAACGTAGAGCCCGACTTTGAGTCTAGCTACAAGACTCGTTAATAAAGAATAGCGCTTCTTGGGAGGCAACCCAAGCTTTATTTGCTTTATTTGTTTTGTTTGTTTTTATTTCCGTGTGTATGTTTTATTTTTATTGTTATTGATTCATGTCTCTAAATTGTAAAAATGCTTTATTTTGTTTTTAACTTCGTCTTAACTACATATAAAGGTATTTTGCAAAAGATAAGTGTAAGGGAATCCAAATCGGTTTATAAGAACAAATGAACATGAATCATAACAATATTAAATTAACATACATATTAGTAATTGTTTGAGTCAAATGCTTGTATCGAGTTATAATGATATTTTGCAGGATTTCCAGAAATTAAGAATTGAGTTTTTCCAGAAATTTTCCGGAAACTTAACATGAAAATCTGTCAGATCACTTCTGACAGCGTCAAGCTCCAGGCTGACGCCGTCAGGGTCAGTTTTCTGGAATTTTTGAAAGTTTTTTATGTGTGTGTGTGTGGGCGTGCGCGTGTTTGTGCCTGTGTCTGTCTGTGTGTGAAATGGGATGAAGTAAATGAACTAGGTTGTGTTTTCTTTCCTTTTTAAATCTTTTATAGATATTGAGTTATCAGTTTAAACCTCTAAACTATGAAATTTATATATAAATTAGCGAACAAAGTGCAAATTTAATCTAAAGTTAATGTAATTTTTATATTTTTATCTAAGATATTTTAATATAAAGTATTTTTAATTTAAGTAAATGAAAATTTAGTTGTTTTGGAAAAATAAAAAATATTATAAAATTCTGGGGTCAAAAAAATGTATTTTGGCTTGAGTAATTAAGTGAAGAGTAATGCTGTTTTTAGATGTGTGAGTTAAAAAGATATAAAATGGAAAAAGTTGGTGTGACAAGAAAAAAAAGTTAATTACTTGAGCCATGACACATGGTACGTTAGTGTCACGTCTTCATATGTGCATCACCTTTAAGAAAAGAAAAATAATAATAATAATGGTTGATTATGTTTCATGCTCGACTTAAAGCGTCTAGCGAGGGGCCTAAAACAAGCTACCACGTAGATCATTCGTTAAAATTGTCAAAAGCGTAACATATATTTGTCAATATGAGATGTCAATTATTTATTTTTTCATTTTATTTTTACATAACAAATATGTCTCAGGTGTAATAAGTAATAAGTAAGACTTGAACCAACAATCATTTAACTAGTGAGTTTTTTAAACAACATAAGATATTATTGAAACACAAACTATCCGTTTTATTTTATTTTTTATTCTTTTAAGAAAAAATGAACAATATTTCTACTATACACTCGACTTAATGCGTCTAGCTAGAGCCTAAAACAAGCTATCTGATCATGTGTCTATTAGGAAATCGTCAAAAGTGTAACCTTAAATAAGAATTAAGTAATGTGTAAAAAATTATAAAAAAATAAAGATAACGCTTAATAAATATAGTAAAACACTAACTAGTTGATTGTACAAACGAAATTTGTTAATCTATTCTTAATACATACACATAGTCTAAGCTAAAATATCAATCACTTTGGTCCAAATGTTATAACCGGTGTTCTGAAACCCGGTTCAACCCGGCCGGTTTAACCATTTTTTACTGGAAAACGGGAGAATCCAGTTTGACCCACCGAGTTTCATGTGACCCGAATCAACCCAGTGCAACAAAGTCGGCCATGTTTGATATTTTATTTTCTTTATAGTTTAGAAAATGTATATCATAAAGTTTGGATTGAACTTGATGATGGATGATGTTGTTTTTAAGTTAAAAACTTGTATTGTTATTGAATTGTATGTGTTTGATGTTGTATAATGTATTATAAACCTATAATGTGAATGGTATTAACCTTTTGAGGCTTTATGTATATTTGGTTTAAAAAATAAAGGTTGTATAGGTGTTAAATGAGCCGAAATATTGCAATATACTTAAATAGAAAATTGGGTTGACCAAGCGGTCGAATCGATTAAACCGGTAACCCGGTGACCTGATAACTCTATCGGGTCGATTCAAGACCTGGTTTTAAAACCATTGGTTAATTATAACTATATTTAGATATCGACCGAAACAATGGATTGATCTTTACGCCTCGAGGTGACTCAACACATATTTGTCTTAGCTTTTGCATTATGTGCCCACGTTGTTGTGTTTGATACTATAAAGGGACTAAAGTCAGTAGTTTACATGTGTAATGTTGAATCAATCATGTAAACTTGTGGAGCAATACATGTTGCCACGAGCCATCAATTTGTGACATACATCACCGAAAAGCAATTCCATATTTGTCGAGTGGACTACTCCAAAATTATTATCATTAAATTAACATGGTATCGAAATTTGGAGATTAATCAATAATTTCATTTTTCAAGTGAAACTTACTTTTTCTTTTTGAAAGAAAAGTGAAACCTATTCAGTTTATTGTTGTAGAGTAAAAAAGTTTCAGGTCGGGTCGCTAACAAATCACAGAAATATCAAATTTGTCAATGTGAAATACACTGAAGAATGAAGAGTAATAATTTCAGCAAGACAACCGGACGGACTACTATAGTGAGTCTATTGACTACTAGAGTAAAGTTAAGTCAAAAGGTATGGTATAGCGGCCTTTTCGAGTGAGCCGATGGGATCTCATGTAAACCCCCATGATCTGGTAAAGGGATGATATTAGGGGAACCAGTGAGTGGAGATTCCTCTGCAGAGAGCCAGATAAAAAGTTTGATTGTTTGCTGTGAACTAGTTAGTTAATTTATGATTACACTAAAATGGGGGAGGTTTGTTGGTATTTTAGTGTAAAATAGATTGAGTTTAATATACATATAAGGGTCGACACTTATATGAATATTAACTGGACTAACGGGGGTTCCAAGGGGGCGGTAGCCCCCTTGGTGTTACCCCAAATAAACAACAGATATCGACCGAAACAATGGATTGATCTTTACGCCTCGAGGTGACTCAACACATATTTGTCTTAGCTTTTGCATTATGTGCCCACGTTGTTGTGTTTGATACTATAAAGGGACTAAAGTCAGTAGTTTACATGTGTAATGTTGAATCAATCATGTAAACTTGTGGAGCAATACATGTTGCCCCGAGCCATCAATTTGTGACATACATCACCGAAAAGCAATTCCATATTTGTCGAGTGGACTACTCCAAAATTATTATCATTAAATTAACATGGTATCGAAATTTGGAGATTAATCAATAATTTCATTTTTCAAGTGAAACTTACTTTTTCTTTCTTGAAAGAAAAGTGAAACCTATTCAGTTTATTGTTGTAGAGTAAAAAAGTTTCAGGTCAGGTCGCTAACAAATCACAGAAATATCAAATTTGTCAATGTGAAATACACTGAAGAATGAAGAGTAATAATTTCAGCAAGACAACCGGACGGACTACTATAGTGAGTCTATTGACTACTAGAGTAAAGTTAAGTCAAAAGGTATGGTATAGCGGCCTTTTCGAGTGAGCCGACGGGATCTCATGTAAACCCCCATGATCTGGTAAAGGGATGATATTAGGGGAACCAGTGAGTGGAGATTCCTCTGCAGAGAGCCAGATGAAGGGAGAACCTCACGTCCGGTTCGGAGGACGGGATATCCCGACCCTACTACCATTATGCCTTTGCAATATTACTTGGTTCAACTTATTTGTGACCTTTTCTCGTATGTTTTGAATGTGTCTAACCAAAAATTGATAAGCCGTAATATGTTTGTATGATCCATGGCCGAAAAAAATTCATAAGATTGCACCGTGGCTGGCACTATCGATATACTTTTTTACTTTTAGGTGATTAGGCTCGTTAAGTGACTTGATGGTTAAGTCCTTGACCCGATAAACTTAGGTTTGCAGTTAGATGCGCTTTTAACGGACCATAATTCTTTTGTAAAACTTGCATTTTCCTACACTTCGAACTGATAAATAGTTTGCTCAAAAAAAAAAAAAAAAAAAAAAAAAAAAAAAAAAAAAAAAAAATTGATAAAATAGGCTTATTAGGTGACTTGGAAAGACTTGAGTTGTAACTGGACTTCGAAACCATAATAGAACCTAGGATTGGTCTATGTCTTTTATAGTCGGGCTTGTCAGGATATAATTGGGCTAGGTGAAGACTACAAGAACAAGAACTGAAGCCTAAATAACAAAATATGTCCATTAAATAGCCAAACCCCACAACTTACAAACATTGAAAACCAAAGTGAACTACTCGTGAATTACATTTACTGATGCACCCCGTATTTATTTCACATCCTCATTTCCTCGTGACACCCTTTATTACTCTTTCAAATTCAAATACTATAAACCATTCCGTGTCACTAAAATTCTTATATCACAAAATGACCATCTTTTTTTCCATCCTAACTACCATATTGCTCATTCCAACATGCCTCTCGTTTACAGTTATTATGTCCGATGCGGGGGTCCCATCTGCGCTCGTAGATGCCCCTCAAACGGGCTTCTCGGTTAACAACAACGGGGCTAAAACCGACCCAGAAGAGCAACAAGCGGTTTATGACATCATGAAAGCTACGGGTAACGAATGGGCCACTGAAATCCCTGATGTTTGTAGGGGTCGTTGGCATGGCATCGAGTGCATGCCCGACAAAAATAATGTTTTCCACGTTGTTTCTTTATCTTTCGGGGCGTTATCGGATGACACGGCTTTTCCTACGTGTGATCCGACACGGTCCTATATTTCACATTCCATTACTAAATTACCACACATTCGTACCTTGTTTTTTTACCGGTGTTTTAGTGACAAGCCTCAACCCATTCCTACGTTTTTGGGCCAATTGGGGCCTACTTTGCAAACGCTTGTTCTTAGAGAAAATGGGCATGTAGGCCCAATTCCTATTGGGCTAGGTAATCTAACCGGTTTAAGAGTTCTTGATCTTCACAAAAACAATCTCAATGGTTCAATACCAGTTTCTATTAACCGGTTTACGGGTTTAAAGTCGTTAGATTTGAGCAGCAACAAACTAACCGGTTCGATCCCAAGTCTCAATTTTCCTCAACTCACTATACTCGACCTCAACCAAAACCACCTAACGGGCTCAATTCCGCCCACCATTGGAAATTGCATTTCGCTAATGAAAATGGATATAAGTCGTAATAGACTATCGGGCCAAATACCCGATTCCATCAACGGGTTGACGAGTCTAATCTTGATAGATTTGAGCTACAATAGCCTCTCAGGCCCACTTCCGTTGGGCCTAAAAGGCTTGGACTCCCTTCAAGCTCTAATTCTAAACGGCAACCCAATGGGCTCAATGATTCCAAACACCGCATTCGACAACCTAAAAAACTTGATGATCCTTATTCTGTCGGATACATATTTACATGGGCCTATACCCGAATCAATAGCCCGACTACCTAACCTACGTATCCTCCACCTCGATAGGAACCGTTTAAATGGGTCGATACCAACAAGTTACCGAAATTTAAATGGTCTAAGTGAGTTAAGGCTTAACGATAACGAGTTGATCGGCCCAATTCCATTTGGCAAAGAGATGATTTGGAAAATGAGAAAAAAGTTGAAGCTTCAAAATAACTTAGGACTATGTTACGATGGTCGAAATGGGTTAGGAGACGATTTGGGCTTGTTATCAGATTCGGATATTGGTCACTGTGACATGCCGAAACCAGGTCCGGCTCAAATGGTTCAACACTTGGCCACATCGAATGAAGGTGAACCTGTCCGGGCTACAAAGTTGATAGCTAACAGTGCAGTTAGCTATAGTTTAGGCATAATTCAGTTAGTAATGTACTTAGTTATGTGTTTTATATAATCAAAAGTTGTGTTACATTTAAGTAGTGATGGTTGTACAATTATTGTAAACTGTAAATTACTATAATGTACACGTATGTTTTAAGAGTTAATTATTATGTTAACGAGCATAATCAATACTATTAGATAAAAATAATTAAAAAAATTAATATGATAGGAGTAGGATATTAGGATGGTTGCGTTAACTTATATATAATATGTAAATCTTAAGTTTTTATGTTTAGCAAACTTGATGTTTTTTAATGTTTGAACAATAGACACATCTTAAATTCAAAACTGATGTAACTACTTGATATACCTTAAATAGTGATCAAAGTATTGTTTGTTGCAATAAAATCTATAGAAACAATCGCATCTACCCTTAAATAAACAATTTTGATTTTAATATCCATGAAAAAGCTCCAATAATTCTGCCAAAAGTTGATATAAATATTTAAGAATATAGACAAAAAAGTGAAAAAAACTATAGCAATCCAACAAAAAGCTGTTAGTGATATAGAATGTATTTTTTTTCCTTCTGTTGGACTTAATATAGAGAATATCGATACTAACCAAGTAACCGGTAACCACCGACAATAAATGCGCTGGTAATATGAAACTAAAATAGCGATGAGCGGTTGCATAATGATCGGTTGCATAAAATTTCTTTAATCAGGCTTTAAAATGGGTCTTAAACACACATGTGCTAATGTACATTGGACTTTTGTAAATATTAGTGCCCCTCAAAATGTTGAGGCCCTGTGCCACGGCCTGTACTTCTCTGGTCCAAAACCAGGAACGGGTCAGAGTTTGCCGCTGATTTAAACCTTTTAAAGAACCTCTAAAGTTGAAGACATATGATCCAACCATAAAATTATGAAACGACTCCAAAATTGACCCATATCAACCTATAGATAAATAATGTTTTGGGGTCAAGCAACCATTCCTTTTCCGCCCATAGAAAAATTAACGGTTATAACGTGTTACCTAGCCCGGCCATTTGCCACCTCTTGTCAGGGTATATAGTTTCTGTCTTTTCCCCAAAAAAAAATGATTTTCTATAACTTTTTAGAGAGCTTCACCACAAGCTATGATGTATCTAAAAATGAGTTGATGTGTATGATATATGCAAAAGAGAAATGATATTTCTCTATGCAAAAATTAACTGAAATAAGGAAATGGAAGTGGAACTTGTCCCACATTGGTTGAAGAACAATCTTTCAATGGCTTTATAATTAAGTCCATGAAGTTCTTAGTAAATTGTCTTATTTTTCTTGCAATGCCTATGCGCAAAGGGATTTGGAGTTTTGGACTTGCATTGGTTCACAACTCGTTGCATAAGGTCATTGAAAGAATAACATAGACTTAATTTTTGGACCTGCATCTTTTATAATCTGAATTGGTGTGTTGGCATGAGTATTTTACCTTCAGTTTATGTGTGTTGGCATGAGTAGTTTACCTTCAGTTTATTACTTAAAAGAATCAGAAATTCAATATTTGCACATAGTTAAAACAACTTACGTAAATGTGCAAAATTGAACTAGTCTATCATGGTTAGCTAAAGACCTCAATTTTACAAAATGATGTAAATTATTAAATTGCAAAGAAGAAAACAAAATGTTCAAAATGGGCTTGAAACTGTAAGCAATTTTCTAATCACCATCTTATGTTAATTCTGATCCTTCTTTGGTTGCATAAGATGAGCTCCATTCATGAAATACTACTTTTTTTTAAAGGCAAAGATGCGCACACACTTTGTCACAACTTGGACCAGAACCTCTCAGTTGAAGAGTTACATGAAAACATTATGTTTGATTTTTGATTTTCACCCATTTGTACTCATTTCAAACTTCTGCTATAAGGTTTGAATCATTTGAATATAAATCTCACTGATATCAATAATCACATAAGTATCAATACCAAATCCCATCAATTGGGTCACTATTAGGAAAAGGAGCGAGAAGAGAAGGTCAACATGGAGAATATTTTCACTTAAGGAATTGCATTATGCTACAATAACCTGTGAAGAAGGGATAGTAATAACTGTTGATCATCTGATTTTGGTATCACCTAAAATTACGCCATAACTTACAAAATGCATATCTAAATACCCTCTACGTAATTTTTCCGTGTTTGCAGATTGCGGTTAAGAGGATCACTAATTAGCTGAAATGGAATTTCCGGTTGAGGTTGCGATACTTGCACGTTCGACACAATAATGGGGTGAGTTTCCGTTAGTGTTGTGCAAAAGGACAAGAAAGCTTAGTTGCTTATGACTACTTGCCTAAACGTAATGTGTTGGCTTATCTTCATGAACAACACTCAACTGGATTATGTCTTGAAAAGGAAGTTGACGTTGTGTTTGTGCATATTTGTAAGAGAGGAAGGTGTGGTGAGGAGGTAAAACTCCTCATTCGGGCCCCACGGGGTGCCACATCATCTTAACAAACCTCCCCTTACAACCCCCCTTCACTCACAACTAACTACAACTTACTCATTTGGGCCCCACCACTTACAACTTTTTTTTTATTCAAAATATCAAATAAACTAAATTCATTTAATTAAATTTAAATTACATTAACACATAAATAAAAATAACATTACGGAAAGAAAACGTTACGAAAAAAAAAACACATTACGGGAATAAAAACAACAACACATTTTACTCGTAATCGGAATCGTCATCGGCATGTTCATACTTCTTCATTATTTTTGCTTGTCTTTTTCGGATGATAGCGACTTTTTCCGGGTCATCCGTCAAGTCGGGATTTATTAGTAGAAACTTCATTTCCTTCATCTCCAACGCCTTTAATTCCTTCACCCTTCGAGCTTCATTCGCGGCTATATCACTGTCGGCTTTTGCTTGATATTTTGAGGATAATTGTTCCGAAAAGCTACTTGTTTGACTACCACCGGAGCTTGCTACATCCGATGTGGAAGTTGACTTTTGTTTCTTTGAATTTCGACTCTTTCTCTCCGGACGAGGATGCTTGTCAGGGCCAAATAAATCCTCGAGACATGTAATGTCAATAGGATCCTCGGCTTCCCATTTAGGGTACTTTCGCAAAATCTCCCAAATGTGGACATACACGAAGCTTTTACTTCCAAAGCGTTGTTCAAAGTTGAGCTTCGCGTTGTCGAGATGATCATGGTCGTTCTCACCGCTTTTACGCTGTAAATGTTTATAAACAGCGTTGAACTTTTGACAATCTGCGTTAAGCCTTGTCCATTTTCCCGTGAGCATATTCTTCCTTCGAGGCTCATTATCATTACGAGCATTGAACATCTCAACAATTTGGTTCCAAAAGGCTTCATCGGAACGGTCGTTTCCCATGTCTTTATCTTGAGAAACCTCTAACCATATTTCTGCAAGCAACTTTTCTTCATCTCTAGTCCACTTCCTAACCACACGCGTACCTACATCTTCATACTCATCGTCATCATCGGCGTCCAAGTTGACGACATTTTTTCCTTTTTTTTTTGCCCTTTTTTCCTTTGCCTTTAACCGGCTCACGTGGTTGCGGGACTTTAAATTGTGCATCCGACGGTTGTGTTTCAACGTTTTGTTGTGGTTGTGAGGAAGGAAACGTTGAAGGTTGCGACGTGTTATAAAATTGAGGTGCCGAAAAGAGTTGTTGTTGAGGATTTACGAAGCCATGTTGAAAAGCCATTTGTTGATTACGGTAAATTGCCATCGGATTGAACTCTTGCGTAACGTATGGAGGTATTTGTGGGGAATTTGAATTTTGTGACGACGGGGTAGACGGGTTTGACGAACCCCCGTAATTTTGCGGAGTTGATGTGAGAAGGTTCGTGAAATACCCGCCTTCGTTAGGATTTTGAGACATTATTTTTTTTGGTTGCTATATATCACAGATTTTTTTTTCTTGCTATAGTTGCTATATATCACAAATTGAGAAAATGTACACATATATATACCCACAAGTTCTGCCATTTTTCAAAAAAAAAATGGACAAACAGTAATATTACCGTTGATGGGGCCCACTATGTCAGATCCTCACCCTCGCCGTGCAGGTGAGGAGGTACCCGTTGGCGAGCTAGAACGAGCTGCAGGGGGTGTGGTGGCGAGCGAAGACGAAGCTCCACGTGGACTTGGCGAAGAACAACGAGATCCACACCTTCCTCTCTAAGTAATACAATGTAACTCGATTAATATAAAATAGTTGTGCAAGTATTAACTTGTTAATAAAAACATTAGCTGACTTAACTTTTATTTTCATTTAACGTGTTAAACCGTCGAGATTGTTATTGCTCTGAGTACTTTTATTTCAAAATTTATGATATCTTAGTGTTACTAATCCGGACATGCTTGTGTAAAACTATATTTAGATTAATGAATTATTAATGATAAAGTCCCAAACCATATATATAGCCAAACCCTAACACATGGGCTTGGGCTTAAACAATACTAATACTAGTCTAACACAAAGAAACCCACTAACAACCCCGCGGTTGGAGCGGGATTAAAACGGACACTTAAACTGTCTCGTAACTCAGCAAACAAAGCAGAAGGAAGTCCTTTGGTGAAGTATCTGCAAACAGATAACGAGAAGGTATAGACAAAACACGCACATGTCCAGCATCAACTATATCCCAAATAAAGTAAATGTTTATCTCAATATGTTTTGTGTGTTGATGATGCACGAGATTAGAAGAGAGATAAACCATGCTAACATTATCACTATAGACAAGCGTAGCGGAAGACAATGGAGTGTAAAGGTCGCGCAAGATATTACGTAGCCAACAAGTCTCAACAACCGAATTGACAACACCATGGTACTCAGCCTCATAACTGGAACGAGAAAGCGTAACTTGACGTTTAGAGGACCAAGAGAAAAGTTTGTTGCCAAGAAACACCCAATACCCAGAAGTGACCGCCTATTGGTAGCGCAACCAGCCCAATCAGCATCAGAATATGCAACCAAAGAAGATGTCGAAGCAGAAAATAACTGTAAACCATAACCCATAGTACCTCAAACATAGCGTAAAATGCGCTTCAAGGCTGAAAAATCAGGATGGGTAAATGTAAGAAACTGAAGAGCACCTGTTATACTGCGATACAAAGTAAGATCCTTAACTAGGTCACAATCAGTATCCAACTTAGAATCAGTGTCAATCGGAGTAGTACACGGATTACAGTTGAGCATATGAGCACGCTCAAGAACCTCATAAGAATATTTCTCCCGAGACAATAACATCCATGCAGAAGAACGAACGGCATAAATCCCGAGAAAATAATTAAGCGGACCAATGTCAGTCATAGAAAACACCTGATGAAGAAAAGAAATAACATGTTGTAACAATGTTGTAGAATAGGCAGTCAAAACAATATCAACATNACATTTTGATCCGACCCCGAAACGCCTTTTGTTGCTTTACAATGATTATTCGTGTGCTTCTTCAACGTAGAGTTCCCCGATGAAGAGATATAAGTGTTACAAGCCTCACAACGAGCCTTTTTTGAACCATCCGAAAACTTAACCAAGTCGAAATGACACCAACTTTCTTGGTTTCGGGTTGTTTTTTCAATCGAAACTTCAAACGGTTGGTTTGTAGAACCTTGAGCTTGAGAAGCGGCATTATTTGATGATGTTGGTTGAGATTGAGAAGCTTGGTTTCTTCTTGACATTTTTGATTAAGTTTGTGACCAATTTTTGAGTGTTTTTATTGAATTTGATTGTTATGATTCAACCAAAATCATGGATGGTATTTATAGAAATGTTTAGGAGGTAATAATGGGACAAATGGGGGGACAAACCCGTTGGAATATGGTCAAAAACCCAGAAAAACGGCTATATTGCCGTCGGGCTGCTGCTACTGAACATACTGTGAACAAAAATGCAGAAAAAAGAAAGTTAGCCGTTGGATCCGGTTCGGAACCGGTTCCCAAGAACCGGATCGCGAACCGGTGAGGTATAATCCGGTTTAGAACCGGTGCTTGCGAGAAAAATGTGGAACCGGACAGGATTCGCCGGATAACCTTGGAACCGGGACCGGATCTCGCCGGAACCGGTGTTGACCGGATTCAGTTCCGGATTATTTTTCGGTTCCGGTTCAGGAACCGGTTCACTTGGCCACCTCTATTTGTAAGGGTGTAAATTTATAATTGGTCATCAATTTATCATAGTAGCTTCACTCATTTACAATTGACACATAAATGGGATTTTGGATACTAATAATGCATGAGTATATTATAAATACTGGACCTTGTGTTTTTTATAAATACTGGACCTGGTGTTTCTAATAACAACCATTTCAACCTTGTCCCACATAGGTTAAGGAATGAAATGGTGGCAGCTTATATACAACAGTGTACATATGTGTGACAAGTTGAATTAAGTATTATGTTATCAATAAAGAACTCTCTTACTCACTTATATTAAGATACTTGATTTAAGTGGGTATGTGTTCCTTATAGTATAATTTATACAAAGACTTGACTTTTTGAAGTACTTATGCAATAATTTTCACTTTTGAAAACTTACTATATTAGTAGTTTTTTTTAGATAGACAATATATAACTTTTTGAAGTACTTATGCAATGATTTTCACTTTTGAAAACTTACTATATTAGTAGTTTTTTTTAGATAGACAATATATATAAGGAACCACAAAAGAATTAACGATACAATACAAGGCATCCTCCCCAATTAACTTACTATATTAGCACACTGATAATTCTATGCTAGATGAGCATCTACAAAGACTAGACTTTTGAAGTACTTGTGCAAAGACTTTGGCTTTTGAAAATGTAATGTATTAGTATATTGATAATTCAATACTAGATGAGTACCCGTTTATAACGACATAATTTTGAAGCGACCGCTAATTATAGTTTCTAAAATACTTATGAAGACTTCAACTTTTGAAACTTAGTATATTAGTACATTGATAATTGTATAGTATGTGAGCATCTGTGCATAAAGACAAGATTTTAAAGTGGCAAATAGTTATAGTTGTGATAGTATGGTTAAGTATTTTATGTAACGTTTGTATATAAAAAGTAAAATAATAAAAAAATTAACTGAAAAAACTTGTAACATATGATAATTCAACTTAAAGAACAATTTTTAAAAGGTCTTGTCTTTGCTAAGAGATGATTTAGCAACGTTATTCACCTTATTCATATTCTTCTACGTTTTTATTTTTTTTCTTTCTCTTTACTAATGACGGATGATGAAAATGGTTGTGTTATAAACCATTACTACATATAAAGAGAAAATGGTTAAACTTTGGTCTTGCTTAAAACTTAAAAACTTATAAAATGAGTAATGTTGTTTGACTAAATAACCTTACTTATAAAAAACAATACAATCTGTTAATCTCTACTACATATAAATAAGAGTGTATAATTGTGCTTAAACTCTCAAAATGAGAAAAGTATAATTACTAAATATAATTAAACTCTCAAAATGAGAAAAGTATAATTGCTAATCTCATTTAATTAATGGTGTTCTATTTGATTATTCTAACTATTCCAAAGCCAACTTTCTAAGTCAACACTTTGCACAATCTCATTTTTCGACAGTTAATAGATCATAAAATTTAAATTTTGTTGCTTCTAACTATTTAACATTTTTTTTGAATTGTAATGCAAGACAACTTTTTATGAATGTTTTTTTTTAAACAATGTGTTCTCGAGTATGACTTAAGGAAGAAAATGGAAAGAAAATAAAAAGAAATAGAAAGAGTTGTATTCTCGAGTACCACTTAAGGAGGAAAAAAAAAAGTAAAATGATTGAAAAAACAAGTGTTATTTGATTGATTTTAAAGTAAAGTGTTTCTTCCAATAATTGGGCTAAAATTGTTTACTTCCTATTATTTTATTTTTCTTTACTAAAAAAACCTCTTATTTTTCTTTACTAAAAAACCTCGAGAACACAGTGAAGAGTAGACTTTGTTTATATTTAATGACAATATAATTACTTTCTAAAAAATGTATCCAACACACTACTATATAACACACTATTTGTTACAAACTTTTTCAATTTTACATTGATTATTTTACGTTATATGCATATACACGGAACACTTAACAACAATATCACAAATATAATTATTTGCCGTTATAAAATCTCGGTGTTGTACTCGGGTACTCACCTCGTTATTAAACGTTGAGTAAGTACGCAGATCGTATGTGATGATTTTCAAAGTTGAGTAAAATCTCATCACTTAGTAAATTGTGAAAAAGTTAATTTAAAAAGGATGTTAGCTAACTTGTATAATATGTAGCCTAAGTTTTATGTTACAACAAATTACATACAATTAAAACAGTGATAACTACTTGAAATAATTTGGATACTGAAATTATTTGTAGTTGCAACAAAATGTATAGAAACAATCTCATCTACAGATGTTTAAACAAAGATATGTTCTCTCGAATCCTATGTCGTTGCATATTAATAATTGTCTGAGTTTTGTGATTAGTTATCTTAGTAACAATTGACACGGAAAACATAGATGGTATAAATTAAGATACTAAAAATTGCGGAGTTATTAAGAATTGAGACGTCGTTTTTATTAGTAACAACAACCATTTCAAAGTTTGTCCCACATAGGTCAAGGAAATGAAATGGTGGTAACTAATATACAACGGTCAAGGCGTGTCTTAAGAGTTGGAATAAGTATGATATTATCTACTTTGCTTTGATCTCTTGAATAAAGATAATTGTTTAATTTAAGTTGTTGTGGTAAAGTAGGTAATTTATACAAAGTATTAACTTTTGCATGTTTATAGCTATTTTTGTATATGTGCAAATTCTTCGCAAAATGGCATAAGATAGTTACATCAAAAATAATGTTGTATGTATATGCCGCATATTAGTATTTTGTATTTTTGTTGCAAACGAGCACAGGTTGCGCGTTACAATTGGTGTATATAAAGCATCAATATGGTAAACACTTTGAATTAAATTATAACTAATTACATGTAGTTATAAACATTCAATATACAAAGTGTTTCAAAACAATGTTAGGACAGAGCAAGTGTTAGCAAATGTTTTTCAGATCACAGGTAAAAGTTCGGGTCTTTAGCCATTTTTGAGCTGTTTTGGTGAAGGTTCTTTCGGGGATGGGTCACGGGGCTGTTTTGGTGAAGGTTGTTTCAGGCAAGGGTCATTGGGTTGTTTTTGGTCAAGATTGTTTCAGCAAGGGTCATAGGTCGACAATGGTCACCAGGTCATAGACGTTTCAACTTGGTCGTAACTTGTTGGTTTGTGATTTCGATGGGTTTGGTCTAAAGAGGTCGGAGGTTAGTGACTTAGTGTCATAGTCGGTGTATAATGCTTTTTACCAGGTAAAAGTATAAGGTTTATTTTTCTTTATAGAGATTTTTGCCTGGCAAATGAACAGTGCGGCTAACATTTTTTTTTCCCACAAATGTTATATAGTAATTCTTTTTTATGCATACAAGTTTCTTTTATAGTTATCATAGCAGATTCACTCATACGATACCGAAAACATAAATGGCATAAATTGGGATTTAGGATACTAAAAATGCATGAGTTATTATAATAATTTGGACCTAGTGTCTTTTTAACCATTGCAACCTTATCCCACATAGGTTAAGGAATGAAATGGTGGCAGCTTATATACAACTGTGTACAAGTGTTACAATGTGTGGGTACGTTTCTTATGGTATAACTCATACACATACTTAACTTTTGAAACTTAACTTAATTGGACAACACTATTATTTCTATTAGAACAGTGGATGAAATACTACTTTTTCTAAAGGCAAAGATGCACACACACTTTGTTACGACTTGGATCAGAACCTCTCAGTTGACGAGTTATATGAAAATAATATGTTTAATCTTCGATTATCCTGTTCTAACTTATTTCAAACTTCTTGTGCTAACTAGTTTTTGACTTTCAATATTAAAAGGTTTGAAACATTTGAATATTTATCTCACTGATATCATTAATCACATAAGTATCAACACCAAATCTCATCAATTTGGGTCCCTAAATTAATCAGGTCAACATGGAGAATATTTTCACCGAATGAATTGCATTATGCTACAAACAACTTCATTTATGACAATAAACTTGGTGAAGTTGTATATTAGAGCATCCACAATGGTGAAGCTTTATATAGGTCCATAGTCATTAATTTATAAACCTTTTGATGTTATAAACCTATGTTCACTATGCATAAACCTTTTACAACTTTTCAAATGATTCATAATAACACATGTATTAAATTATGAATAGGTTCAAGAATATGAACCTCTTCATGCCACATGTACATGAAACAAATAGTCACTATGGTTAAAATGAAAGATAAAGCTTTATATAGGTTTTAGACCTTTTGGTGAAACTACCATAGTGGATGCCGGTCTGCTCCGGAGTGGATCACTTTAATAGATCAAAATGCATACTAAACATATCTTGTGAAGGAGGGATCCGTTTATCATCTGAATTTGTGATTATCTAAAATTACGTTATAACTTACAAAATGCATATCTAAATACCCTCTAAGCAATTTTGCCGTGTTTGCAGATTGCGGTAAAGAGGATCACTTTAGCAGTTTAGCTGAAATGGAATTTGCGGTTGAGGTTGGGATACTTGCACGAGTTCAACACAATAATGGGTGAGTTTCTGTTAGTGTTGTGCAAAAGGACAAGAACGCTTAGTTGCGCACATACACTTGCCTAATCGTAATGTGTTGATTCATCTTCATGAACAACACTCAACTGAATTATATCTTGAAAAGGAAGATGAAGTTGTGTTTGTGCATATTTTAAGGTGTAAATCTATGATTAATTATCATAGTAGTTTCACTCATATACAATTGATACATAAATGGGATTTAGGATACTAATAATGCATGAGTTATTATAAATATTGGACCTGGTGTTTTTAATAACAACCATTTCAAACTTGTCCCACATAGGTTAAGTGAATGAAATGGTGGCAACTTATATACAACAGTGTACATATGTGTATCTGAGTTGAAAGAAGTATTATGTTATCCTCTGTTTAGATTCTCACTTAAATTAAGATGTTACCTGATTTAAGTGAGAATCTTCTCTACCGATAACAAATACAAAGACTTGACTTTTGAAAACTTAATATATTAGTACATGTAATTGTATATAACTACATGCCAAATCGCAATGTATTGTATCATCTTCATGGACAACACTTGACTTGAATGTGTTCTTGATTGGGAACCAACAAACGGTTATTCCTATCGGAACCGTGGATGCTCTTAAGCCTAAGAGAGTGACCTAGTAGTAAGACTTCTTGGGCCACCCCTCTGTAAAGAGCTTGTGATTTTTCTCATTAGCTTTAATTTATGGGTCTTGCGAGATAGAGTGGAAAGTATCAAGTATGCGCACTAGGTGCCCAACAGTGGTATGGGTGGGGTGGCCCTCATATCTGAAGAAACAATTGATGATCTTAACTGCTTTCCAGGCAAAACATAGTGGTTCATTAGCATACAGGTAATATAGATTATTCACCATCTCTCACTCCATCTCGCAACACCCATGAAGCCGGATATGACACTTTCTTAGACAATAAACCCAAAGCTTTTTATAGCAAGCAATACCTCTCATTTCATGGAAGACTACTTATTAGAACCAAAAAAGCAAAACCGCAAAGAAACACTAAATAAACAATGCATACAGTGACATCAATAATGATCCACTTTCAAATACTTCGCTGAAGTATAAACTCTCAACAGTTAAAAGCCTACAAAATCTTTTGAGATAAGCCTGGTTTGTAAGCACCGGGCATCAAGATGAACTATTCAAATATTTACATCATAACTGAAATGAACCTAGTTTGCACAACTGATTAAAAAGTCGCAGTTTACAACAAGTTTTAACAACAGCAATTTTGTTTAAGAAAACGTGTCTTCCCGGTCTCCCTCAGCCACGTCTTCTTCTTCCAGATTGCTAACCTCCAAGAAATGTGTTGGCCTGTGATCTTCATGATAATATTCTTGTGGAGTTCCTAGCTTTATCCCGTACTTCATGCCTGCTGTATGCTTCACTCCCATGAAATTGTAGTTCCAAGGACCGTTATCAGGAACCTGAATTAGCACAAAATCAATATAGAGATCAGTCATCATATATATAGTAGAAATACAAAAAGTTACATTCCAAGTATCAAGAGTAAATTAAAGATTATATAGTCCTAGTGGTTTGGTGAAAATTATGAAAACCGCCTTTCGTCTATAATCAGTTGCATATATGGTGTGTGAGTGCACTGAAACTTGCATTCACTTCCTGTACATATCGAGGGACTTGAAGTGACAGCAAACAGTGCAACTATACTCGAGTATAGACGATAACAAGCATAGACGATTCCGTGTACTTCACCAATTCATAGGGAAGATTTATGCATTATACTCGAGTATAAATCTAGTTCCACCTAATGTAAGAGCACGAACCAGGGGCGAAACTGCAAGTCAATACGATTGATTTCTCTCCATCCCATTGCTTGTTGTTTTCCAAAATACGAGCATGGAAGGTAAGGTCCTACATAAATCATATCATACAGAGGTAAGTTGCCAAACATTGTTACATCTTTTACAGGTCCAAAGGATAAATTAAAAATTGGCCAATAAAAGAAAGTAAAAGTGTCTTTAAGGCATAAATCCACCTTACCTAATCATTTTATTTAGAGAAGTAAGTTCCAATCAGACTATATGATCATATTTAGCATACCAGCTATTATTAGAAAAGTAAAATGTAAAAACTCAGGTCTTAAAGTATCAAAGTGTCTTATAAAAACCCAATTTGACCCATTACCCAGACCATATCCAAACTAGTTTTTGACTTTCAATTTTAAAATGTTTGAAACATTTGAATATAAATCCCATCAATTGGGACACTATCAGGAAAAGAAGCGAAAAGAGAAGGTCAAGATAGAGAATACTTTCACCGGAGGAATTGCGTTATGCAATAATAACTTGTGAAGGAGGGATAGTAACGGTTGATCATCTGATTTTGGGATTATCTAAAATAATGTCATAACATATAAAATTTGTATCTAATTAAACACCGTGTAGGTAATTTTTCCATGTTTGCAGATTGTGGTAAAGAGGCTCACTTTAGCTGAAATGGAATTTTCAGTTGAGGTTGGGATACTTGGACGAGTTCGACACAATAATGGGCAAGTTTCCGTTAGTGTTGTGCAAAAGGACAAAAACGCTTAGTTGCATACGACTACATGCCTAATCGTACAAGTTCTGTTAAATTCTATGATTACATATTGACTAGAAACAATATCAAGTCTATGATGTTTGGAAGATGACATTGTGTTTGTGAATATTTGGAAGGGTGTAACTTTATAATTACTTATCATAGTAGATTCACTCATAAGATACAGAAAATATAAATGGCAAAAATTGGAATTTAGGATACAAAAATTCATGAGTTATTATAATAAATAGGACCTGGTGTTTTTAGTAACCATTTCAACCTTGTCCCACATAGGTTAAGGAATGAAATGGTGGCAGCTTATATACAACAGTGTACATGTGTGTGACTGAGTTGAAAAGAGTATTATGTTATCTGCATGGTCACGTCCTTCTTAAACTAAGATGTTACTTGATTTAAGTGGGTATGTTTCTTAACAGATAACTTATACAAAGACTTGACTTTTGAAAACTTATTAGTAACTGCTCATTGCATAACAGATAACTTATCTAATGGGCTCAATGATCCCAAACACCGCATTCGACAACTTAAAAAACTTAATGATTCTTATCCTCCACCTCGATAGGAACCGTTTAAATGTGTCGATACCAACAAATTACCGAAACTTAAATGGGCTAAGTGAGTTGAGACTTAATGACGACAAGTTAGTCGGGTCAATACCATTTGGGAAGGAACTAATTTAAAAGACGAGAAAAAAAGTTGAAGCTTCGAAATAAGATGGGACTATTGGATTTGGATTTTGGTCATTGTGAGTTTTTGACATGCCAAAAGGCAGGCCCGGCTCAAATGGTTCAACACACTATCACATTGAATGATGGTGAACGTGTCCAGACGACTAAGTCGATAGCCAACAGTGCAATCAGATGTAATTTTGTCTTAATTCAGTTAGTATTGTACTTAGTTGTCCTTTTTTATATAGGATACCCCCGAAACTACAAGTGATACCACTCATATTTTTTTGTTTTTAATTTCTTTTATTTTTATAATTTTGTTTATATTATAAAATTATGAAACAGAAAGTGCCAAACAAAAAAAAAGTTTAACAAGTCAAATGTATTAAACTGACAAAAAGCACGGAATTGATGCTGATAAAAATTGTATTGTAGTGTAAATAGAGGGTTAAAAGAGGGTGGCGGTTATACCTTTTTGTAACTATTAGTGGGCCAAGGGGTATCAATAACACAACACTTATTGTAAATTACAATACTAGAATGTACACAAAAGTTATAAGAGATAATTATTTAGTCAACTAACAGCTTATCAATCAGTAACTATAAAAATGTTAATGTGATAGGATGTACTTGTTAACTTGTATAATATGTATGTTAAGTATATGATAAACAAAGTCTATATGATAAAAGACATAGATAACTGCTTGCTTTAAATAAGGAAAAGTTCCTGAAGTAGATCAGTTGCACTAGGACACATCACTTTTTAGATTATTTTTTTGGGTGGGCCAAAACTAGACTGCTGGCAACTGTCAAGTTGGGCAACTCAACCAGTAAGTGACAAGTGTGATTTTAGTGATTACGAGGTGATGAAGCATAGGGCAACTGGTCTACTATGGTATAACAACTAGGCAATTGGTTTGAGTTGCCCAACTTTAGTACAATCATGTCGAACACATGGCGACACATGGTTAGGTAGTGAAAGTTGCCAAGGCAACCGGTCTATTTTAAGCTCGCCGAAAAAAATAATTTGGTAAGTGATGAGTCATAAGGCAACTGATCTACTTCGAGAATTTCCCCATAAATAATCTGAATACCGAAAATATTCATAGTTCAAAATTTTAAACAAATTATATGAAATATTTATTTATCTTAGTAGCTTCACTATAGGTAATATAATTAGTATAAATGTTTAGGACCTGGTTTTCTTAATAACAGCCATTTTAACATTGTCCCACATAGGTCAAGGAAAAGAAATGATGGTAATTAATACAACGGTCAAGACGTGTCTTAAGAGTTGGAATAAGTATTATGTTATCTACTCTCTCCGACCACTTGAATAAAGATAATTGCTTTATGAGAAATGATAGATGAACATAAAAATAGACCTAATAATGGACCTAAAGACACTTGGCATCATCCTGATGGCTGCAGATAGGGACCCACTTATTTTACAAGCCATCAAGATCATGCCACATGTTATTAGGTCCATTTTTAGGTCTCCTTTTAGGTCCATCTATCATTTCTCTTGCTTTATTTAAGTTGTGTTAAAGTAGGTAATTTATACAAAGTATTAACTTTTGCATGTTTTTAGCTATTTTTGTATTTTTGCATGTTTATAGCTATTTTTCTATATGTGCAAATTCTTCGCGAATGGCATAAGATAGTTGCATCTAAAATGTTGTATGTAGATTATTGTTATTTTGTATTTATGTTGCAAATGAGAACAGATTGCGCATTACAGTTGGTATATATAAACATCAATATGGTAAACACTTCAAATTTAATTATAACTAATTACATGTAGCTATAAACATTCAATATACAAAGTGTTTCAAAACAATATTAGAACAGAGCAAGTGTTAGCAAAGGAATATGTCATTACGGTAGTGGCAAGTAGGGTCTTCAGCCGTTTTTGACTAATAATGTCCATCTTACTGAATAAACTGGATAATGAAAAAAATGTGTTCAAAGCTTGAAAGTGTGTCTAAGGAACAAGATAATGAACTAAGGGTGTGTTTGTTTCATTAAGATGTTTTAGGTCTGAATCTGACTACCCATCTTACCAGTAAGAGGTGGCTAGAAAGTCTAAATCTGAACGAGATAATGTTGTTTGTTTTTTTATAATTGTCCGAATGATTTTAAGTGTTCTTTTTTTACAATTTATTCAAGTAACTTACGTAAATATAAAACAAAACTTTTTATTAGAGGTGTCTTTTTTTAAGTTTTTATAAGTTTTGGTCCGTTTTTATGTTTTCGTCTGATTTTATATTTTCGTCCATTTTTTACGTTTCCATTCGTTTTTTCATGCTTTCGTCCATTTTTTCAAGTTTTCGTCAGATTTTTTACGTTTTCGTTAGATTTTTATGTTTTCATCCGTTTTTTTACGTTTTCGTCCGTTTTTTACGTTTTCGTCAGTTTTTTTACGTATTCACCACGTTTTTTACGTTTTCGTCTATTTTTTCACGTTTTCGTCTTATTTTTCACGTTTTCGTTTGATTTTTTACGTTTTCATCCGATTTTTTTTTTACGTTTTCGTCAGTTTTTTTTACGTTTTCGTCTGTTTTTTCACGTTTTCGTCCCATTTTTCACGTTGTCGTCCGGTTTTTTACGTTTTCGTCAGTTTTTTTTACGTTTTCCCCAGTTTTTTTACGTTTTCATCTATTTTTTCACGTTTTCGTCCATTTTTTCATGTTTTCGTCAGATTTTTACGTTTTCATCAGATTTTTTACGTTTTCATCCGATTTTTTACGTTTTCGTCCGTTTTTCATGTTTTCGTCCGTTTTTTACGTTTTCATCCGTTTTTTACGTTTTCGTAAGTTTTTTTACGTTTTCATATGTTTTTTACGTTTTCATCCGTTTTTTTATGTTTTCGTAAGTTTTTTTTATGTTTTCGTCTGATTTTTCACGTTTTCATCTATTTTTTCACGTTTTCGTCAGATTTTTTTAGTTTTTTCATCCGAAAACGTAAAGAAAATGTGAAACAACAGACGAAAACGTAGAAAATCTGATGAAAATGTAAAAAATTTGAATAAAACGTGAAAAAACAGACGAAAATGTGAAAAACCGGACGAAAACGTAAAAAAACTGTCGAAAACATAAAAAAAATGGACGAAAACGTAAAAAACAGACGAAAACGTGAAAAACAGACGAGAACGTAAAAAAACTGACAAAAACGTAAAAAAAACTGGCGAAAACGTAAAAAATCTGACGAAAACGTGAAAAATCTGACGAAAACATGCAAAAACAGACGAAAACGTAAAAAATCTGACGAAAACGTGAAAAATCTGACGAAAACATAAAAAATCTGATGAAAACATGAAAAATCTGACGAAAATGTGAAAAAACGAACGAAAACGTGAAAAACTGGACGAAAACGTGAAAAAACAGAAGAAAACGTAAAAAACAGACGAAAGCGTAAAAAAAAGTACGAAAACGTAAAAATTGGACGAAAACGTGAAAAATCTGAGGAAAACGTGAAAAAACGGATGAAAACGTGAAAAAATGGACGAAAACGTAAAAAATCGGACGAAAACGTGAAAAATCGGACGAAAACATAAAAAAATCGGACGAAAACGTGAAAAATCAGATGAAAACGTGAAAAAATGGAGTAATTTATATACAAGAGTAAGATAGAGTAAGAGGGTCAGTAAGACATTTTTTGAAAAAAACAAACACACCCTAAATGTGTTCAAAGCTTACGTAGACAACACAATCTCCAACGGTCTAACCAGAAAATAATCCTTCTAACCATGGCAAGGACTATGAAATCGACCATTGATCACCACCATCAAGTGCGTAAGCTGCATGGAATTGAAAACAACAATGATGCTACTCAAAATTCAACTTTGACAGGTGAACAAAGTCACAAAACAAGTGCATTAGGCGAATCAAGCTTTGCTCCAAGTTGTGAGATTCAAGCCGAGGACATATCAGCAAAAAATTCGACAAAAAACAACTAGTTGGCTAATTATTAATTAATGCATATTGATTTAAAGCTTTATGTTTAGTGACAATATGGAGATCTTTCGATTTGGTTTATGTGTGTTTTATTATAAAAACTACAATATATCGAACTAATGAGTACTATTAATATGAATGTTTACTTGTGTAACTTGTTTGATTGTGTTCTTGCAACATCGAAATGTCACAAATAGTTAGTTGCACGCGACAACGCGCCTAATCGCAATGTGTTTGCTCATCTTCATGGACAACAATCAACTGAATTGTATCTTGGTTACATAATTTCTGATGACTTCTATAATTAAATATTGACTAGAAACAACATCATCAACAAATGTTTAAACAAAGATATGCCAGTGTTGTGCACATTTATACAGATGTGAATTTATAATTAATTAGCATAGTAGCTTCACTGATATACAACTTGACACAGAAAACATAAATGGCAAAAATTAGGATTGAGGATACTAAAAATGCATGAATTTTACAAATACTGTTTTGTACAACAACCATTTCAACCTTATCCCACATAGATTTATTAATGAAATGGTGGTAATTTATATACAAGAGTGCAGATGTTACTGACAAGTTGAAGTGAGTATTATGTCATCCGGTATGAGAATACACACTTGAGAAGAACAACTCAAGGGTGATTATGATGCCTGGATGATTAATGCAAGTCTTAACTTTTTTAGTAAGTGTGGCTAGTACATTTCATCATATCTAAATTTTGGAAACGGTGGCAAACAAAACCCAGAAACCGAATCACCTTTAGGAACAACCGCTAATTTGTGCAAAGACTATCACTTTAATTAACATTAAAGTAAAGTATAAGGTTTATTTTAGTCAAAGACTATCACTTTAAATATGTGTCATTATATTCTTTTTTATGTATACAACTTGTTCTTTATATTTTACATTCAAACTTTTTAATAATGTATATTGTGTGTAACTACGAACATACTATGACGTGTCACAACTTAATCACCGTTAATTCGATATTATTAATCATAATATGTCCTTAATTATACACATGATAGATATTATTAAAATTTCATATGTAATGTAGAAGAAAAATACAAGTTGAATACAACCTAGAATATAGTGACTGGTTAGGCTAATGGTAATGAAGACCTTTGCGAAGGTCGGTCTAGAATATAGTGACTACGGCAACCCAAACCAAACGCGTCCCCTCACCGAGCCGAAAAAACCAAGCCGGAAAACCTCCGAGTTCAGGTTTTGTTAATATATTTGTTTCATCAAGATATCTTCTTCATCATGTGACACCAGTAATAATTCACAAGGATGTCAACATCTTACTTGAGGCATGTGTAGCCGGTTTCAGTTATGCAAAACATATCCCAAATAATACCACCCATGTACTACTATAAGTAAAAGGCACACTTAGCTCACTCGCCCGAGAATATGATGTCTTAGGAGGATAACTAAAATTATATATGTACAAAATTATGATGTCTTAGGAAGATTATATGTGTACAAAATTTTCACTAAATGATTAAAGATAATTAAAATTAAATGTAGTTGTCAACATGTATATGTCGTATAGATTATTACAGTAGTGTTTTGTTTTTTTTGTTGCAAACCAGCATTGTAAATTATGTGCGCTGTGATGGTTATGAATTGGACCTAGTGTCTTTTTAACCATTTCAATGTTATCAGGTTAAGGAATGAAATGGTGGCAGCTTATATACAACAGTGTACAATTGTTACAATGAGTTGAAAGAAGTATTATGTTATCCTTGGGGAACGTGAACCCTTAAGGGTGTGTTTGGTAGCAAGAAATGACACTTGAGAAATGGAAATGTGATAAATTCTCTTGTTTGGTGCACTAAAGAAAAGAGAGGGCGGAGATATACAAACTCTCGAGAATCCAATCCTTTGTAAACTAATTTCCATCCATAATGTAGTGGAAATGGAATCTTACACGGAGACTTCACATTTATTTAATAATTAAATAGCTAGGTATATAAGCAAAGTCACGTGTTGTGCACATTCACAAAGAAAAATCTAAAAACACTCCAAATCCTATCCGTACTCCTTTTTGGCGATTGAAGCTCCTCCTTTCATTTGGAATTGCTCCTTCTTCAAATCAAACATATTAAATTAGTATGACCTCCACCATCAATATATATGTTCTTGGGTTTTGTGAGTTTTATAAATATTTATGGCAATTTTTCCTTTATTTTTCTGCAAATAGATAGATCTGTTCATACTTCATGTAAAGTTGGGTTTATTTTTTCTTTTTTTTCATGAGTTTTGTATAACGCCTCCAGTGATTATATTTAAGAACTTGTATGTACTACTACTTATTTCAAGTTCTTTGTTTTGAATTGGATCTCACTTTTGATGTAATTTTATAATCCCCCCATCCATATCTTTTCTTTTCCTTAACCAAATATTTCAATTAATTTTATTTGACTATTTGTTGAATGATAAGATAACTGTTGTTGTTTTGGATTTGATTTTTATGAATTTGATTTTGCATATAGTTGTTTAGATAATTAAATTGAATGTCTCAGAGTGTATCTACAAGATCGATGAGTCTTTCAAAGAGTTACAGGTTAATCTTCAAGATTGCATAACGATAATTTTGTAATCACATTTTTTTGGTGCAGAATTTTTTTATTTTTATTATTTATTTTTTTTCCTTTGTAAAAATTATAATTAAAATAATAATTTATTGCTTATTTCTCTCGTCAAGTCTTTTGTTACCAAACGGTGGAATTCATCAAAATTCTCTATTCATTTCTATTCTCTGGATTTCTAATCTCTGGTTCATTTCATTTCTCTAAATTTCTCTCTACCAAACGTGCCCTAAATATGTTACTTGATTTAAGTGGGGACATTTCTTATGGTATAACTCATACACATACTTGACTTTTGAAAACTTAACTTAATATATTAGTACATGGTATTCGTATATGACTACGTTCATAATCTATCATCTTCTTGGACAACACTTGACTGGACGCGTTCTTGATTGGGAACCAAGAAATCATTATTGCTATTAGAACAGTGGATGAAATACTACTTTTTCTAAAGGCAAAGATGCACACACACTTTGTTACGACTTGGATCAGAACCTCTCAGTTGACGAGTTACATGAAAATATTACGTTTGATATTTGAATATCCTATTTTTACTAATTCAAACTTACGCTAACTAGTTCTTGACTTTCACTATAAAAAGGTTTGAAACATTTGAATATATATCTAACTGATACCATTAATCACATAAGTATCAACACCAAATCTCATCAATTTGGGTCCCTAAATTAATCAGGTCAACATGGAGAATATTTTCACCGAATGAATTGCTTTATGCTACAAAAGGCATACTAAACATATCTTGTGAAGGAGGGGTCCATTGATCATCTGATTTTGGGATTATCCAAAACTACGTTATAACTTACAAAATGCATATCTAAACACCCTCTGAGTATTATGTAATCTGGAATGCAAGCATTCCCGCTTGAATTAAGATGTTACTTGATTTAAGTGGGTATGTTCTTTACACATAACTTATACAAATACTTGATTTTTGAAAACTTATTAGTAAATGGTCATTACATAACAAATAACTTATCCATGGCTCAACCGGTCAATGATCACAAACACCGCATTCTCGACAATTTAAAAACTTAAGGATTCTTATCCTCTCCGATACTTATTTACATGGACCAATACCCGAATCAATAACCCGATTACCTAACTTATGTATCCTCCACCTTGGTTAATGGGTCGATACCAACAATTTACCGTAATTTGAATGGGCTAAGTGAGTTGACACCTAATGACAACGAGTTAGTCGGCTTAATACCATTCGGAAAAGAACTGATTTGGAAGATGAGAAAAAGTTGAAGCTTCGAAATAACTTAGGACCATGTTACGATGGTCGAAACGGGTTTGGGGATTATTTGGGCTTGTTATCAGATTCGGACAATTGTCATTGTGACATGCCAATACCAGGCCCGGCTCAAATGGTTCAACAGTTTGCCACATCGAATGAAGGTGAACCTGTCCGGGCTACTAAGTAGATAGCCAAAAGTGCAATCAGATGTAATTTTGTCTTAATTCATTTAGTATTATACTTAGTTGTATTAATTATATTATAGTCAACTAATAGCTTATCAATCAGTAACTATCAAAATATTAATGTGATAGGATGGTACTTGTTAACACACATAAATATATGATAAACAAAGTCTATATGATAAAAAGTTAAAAACAAATATATGAAATATTTAGTTATCTTAATAGCTTCACTGTAGATGGTATAATTAGGATACTAAAGATGCATGATATATAGATGTTTGATGTTTCATGTTTAGGACCTTAATAACAGCCATTTTAACATTGTCCCACATAGGTCAAGGAAATGAAATGATGGTAATTAATATACAACGGTCAAGACAGTTAATTGCTTTTATTTAAGTTGTTGTGTCAAAGTAGGTAATTTATACAAAGTATTAACTTTTGCATGTTTATAGCTATTTTTGGTATATGTGCAAATTCTTCGCGAATGGCATAAGATAGTTGCATCCAAAATGTTGTATACTTGTATGTATATGTCTCATAGATTATTAGTATTTTGTATTTTTGTTGCAAATGAGAACAGATTGCGCATTACAGTTGGTATATATAAACATCAATATGGTAAACACTTCAAATTTAATTGTAACTAATTACATGTAGCTATAAACATTCAATATACAAAGTGTTTCAAAACATATTAGAACAGGGGAGCAAGTGTTAGCGAATGATTTTCAGGAGATCACAAGTTCAAGTTCGGGTCAAGCAGGATTATGTCATTATGGTAGGCCGAAGACATATCAGCAAAAAATCGGACAAAAACAACTAGTTGGCTAATTAACGCGTAATGATTTAAAGCTTTATGTTTAGTGACAATAGGGAGATCTTTCAATTTGGTTTATGTGTGTTTTATTATAAAAACTACAATATATCGAACTAATGACTGCTATTAATGTCACAAATAGTTAGTTGCATGCGACTACGCGCCTAATCGCAATGTGTTTGCTCATCTTCATGGACAACAATCAACTGAATTGTATCTTGGTTACATACTTTCAGATGACTTCTATAATTAAATATTGACTAGAAACAACATCATCAACAGATGTTTAAACAAAGATACGTTGGTGTTGTTCACATTTATACGGATGTGAATTTATAATTAATTAGCATAGTAGCTTCACTATATACAACTTGACACAGAAAACATAAATGGCAAAAGTTAGGATTTAGGATACTAAAAATGCATGAATTTTACAAATACTGTTTTGAACAACAACCATTTCAACCTTATCCCACATAGGTTTATGAATGAAATGGTGGTGATTTATATACAAGAGTGCAGATATTACTGATGAGTTGAAGTGAGTATTATGTTATCCGGTATGAGAATACACACTTGAGAAGAACAACTCAAGGGTGAAGTGAGTGTTACTGATGATTAATGCAAGTCTTAACTTTTTTAGAAAGTGTGGCTAGTACACTTTCATCGTATTTAAAATTTCAAAACGGTGTTAAAACCCGAAAACCGTATCACCTTTAGAAACAACCATATAGTTTGGTTTTTTCAAAACTAAAAAAAGTTTTGGTACAATTTTCACTTTTAGTTCTATATGAAACATAAAAACAACAAAAAATCAAATTGCCCCGTTAAACTTATAAAAAACATATATGTGAATCATAAGGCTCGTTTTTATTGGTCGTGACACATCACCGTTATCACCCCACATCACAACACGCCACTTTTTAATACAATTTTTTTTTTTCTTTTTTTTTTTTTTTACATACGAACTTTTAAATAAAGTATATTGTGTGTAGGTACGAACATACTATGACGTGTCACAACTTAATCACCGAACATACTATGAAGTGTCACAACTTAATCACCATTAAGTCGATATTAATTAATAATCATAATATGTCCTTAATTATACACATGATAAATATTATTAAAAGTTCATATGCGTTGTTGAAGAAAAATACAAGTTGAAATACAACCAAGAATATAGTGACCGGTTAGGTTGATCGTAATTGCGAACTCTGCGAAGGTCGGTCTACACAAATGGACGAGCCCCCCCCCCTCCACCCCCCTCACACACTACCGTCTTCACCTTTTTTTGTAGGGGGGGTGAGGGGGAGGCGGGGTCCGCAAAAGCGACCAATATATTTCGCATGGTTTGTTGGCGTGTTTTTTTATTTAATTTTTGTAGGGTATGATTTTTGTTGTGACCGGGGTCGCCTTACAATACGGGCATTTGGTCATATGTTTAGTCTTAAAGAAAGAAGCTGAGATAACACTGAAGTAACAGACCGATCTGGTCACCATGAGGATCACCATTAGTCCATTACTATCAGTCTTATATACATTTAAAAATTATTATCTCTTCTTTATATACCATTAACACCACATTGATTGTTGCATCAAAATAGCATGTCTCTCGTCTAGACATCATTTTATCAGAGATTGCAATGAGAAAAGATTAGTTCAAGTTGTCAAAATTTACTGATGACAAGTATGCTGACTTGTTAACTAAAGGTTTTGATGTGAGGAGGTTTCAATACTTGGTTGCAGGTATTGGAATGCTTAACCCTTAAACTCTGATGTCTAAGTGTTCTTTTTAAAGAATTTTGATTTGTACTGCTTGTATTGTCACATTCGCAGTAATTGTTGATTTCGTTACATTGGTATCTGATTTGAAACTTTAACTTAAACTTCTCAAACCACTAGAATAAGTTTGACTTGGAATGAAACGCAAACACCAAAAGCCGAGCCGAAAAAAACCAAGCCAGAAAAACATCTGAGTTCTGGTTTTGTTAATGTATTGTTTCATCAAGATATCTTCTCCATCAATACACAGAATAATCCACAAGGATGTCAAAGCGAGCAATGTTGTCTCAAATCTAGCTACATATTTATAGGTTTCCAAAAGACACCATGGAACCATTGTAACTTTTCGGTAATAACCGAATTTTAACTAACAATAACTAACTTTCTGTAACCGCCAATAACTAACTATTCGGTTACTAACTAACATAACTAACACTAATGGTCCTTCGTGTTATAATATTTACATATGAAACAAAGAACGAGATTATATGTTCACATTCTCCTCCTTAATCTTGATCATTGCTTCGTCTTAAATCTTGAACTCCGAGCATTTGTCGCATAGTCACGAACTTCAATCTTGGTAGAGCTTTCATTAGAATATCTGCTCTTTGTAGTTCTTCACTGACGTGTTCCACATTGATGTGCCTATTCTTTACGCATTCACGAATGAAATGATAGCGAATGTCGATGTGCTTGCTATTTCCATGAAAATCTGGGTTCTTGACGAGTGCTATTGTTGAAATGTTGTGCACCTTCAACGTTATCCTTTTCTCTTCCCATCCAGTTAATTCACTAAGTAGTCGCTTTATCCATAAGGCTTGACATGCTGCTGCAGTAGCTGCCATGAATTCTGATTCACATGATGAGAGCGCCACTGTTGGTTGCTTCTGAATACACCAGGTAATAGGTGACTCTCCAAAATAAAATACTATCCCAGTAGTTCCTTTTCCTTGATCGGTGTTGATTCCATAACTACTGTCGCTGTAACCTATAATCTTGCAGCCGCCTTCTTTCTTGTATATTATGCCATGCTCCTTTGTTCCTTTAATATATCGGATTACTTGCTTTACCCCCTTAAGGTGGTGATCCTTTGGGTCTTGCATGAATCTGCTGAGTAGTCCGGCTGAGTAACTAAGATCTGGTCTTGTATGTAGTAAGTACCTGAGACTTCCAGTTAAGCTTCTGTAATAAGTTGCGTCAACTGAGTTTCCATCTTCCGCCTTGACCAACTTAGTACCAAGATCCATTGGTATCTTCGTATCATTACTATCCATCATACTTGTTTCCTTCAAGATCTTGTTAATATAACCTGTTTGCTTGATTGTAATCTCTCCTCCTGTCTGTGTAACTTCTATCCCAAGGTAATAAGCTAACAATCCTAAGTCACTCATTTCAAATTTTTCTTCCATCTGGGATTTAAATACTTCTAATTCCTTCTTTGGAGTGCCCGTGATTATCAAATCATCTACATAAACTCCAACTATAATTGTAGAAGTCTTACTTCTCTTCGTATAAACTGCTTGTTCGAGATTACACTTCTTAAAATCTAATGACCTTAAGGTTTGATCAAGTTTCACATTCCAAGCTCTTGGTGCTTGTCTTAAGCCATATAAAGCTTTAATAAGCTTATAGACTTTCCCTGAATTTCCTTGTTGAACAAATCCTTCAGGTTGTGTAACGTAGACTTCTTCCTTCAAATCTCCATGTAAAAATGCTGATTTTACATCTAAATGATGTACTTTCCAACCATGATATGTTGCTAATGCTAATATCAACCGAACTGTCTCTATCCGAGCAACTGGTGCAAATACTTCATCGAAGTCTATTCCTTGTTCTTGTACATATCCTTTTGCTACTAATCGTGCCTTGTATTTGATGATCTTTCCTTTTGTATCCTTCTTGGTTTTGAAAACCCATTTGAGTCCTATTGCTTTGTGATTTGCTGGCAATGTAGTAATAGTCCATGTGTTATTCTTGTTGATTGAATCCAATTCAATCTCCATGGCCTCAATCCATTTTTTTGTCTGTTGATGCCTCCTTAATATTACGGGGTTCTTCTTCAGTAAAAAATAAACTTTCTGCTTCTACTTCACGTGCATTTTTGTAGATTTCCGTTATCTCTTTTAAACCTCGTACCGGTTTATCATCATATCTCTGATCTGAGCTTCCTAATGAGCTTATAGTAGCTTCTTCTTCCTCGTCTGAGTGTGGGTTGTAAGTGTATGTCAGTGGTGTGATTGATGAATCTGGATATGGTATTGGATCCGGTTCCTGATACGTATCAACAACAATATCATTGATTTCTGTGTTGACTGGTGTAGCATTTTCATTGTCAACTCCTTCTACCACAAAACTAGCCTAAAATTTTTCTTGTGTACTCGTATCCTCTCCATATTTACTCCAATCCCACGGTTTTGTTTCCATAAACCTTACATCCCTACTAACGTGTTTCTTCTTTGCTATTGGATCATATAACCTACATGCTTTTGATCCTTCCTCTAATCCTAAGTAAATCATTGGTATGCTTCTGTCATCTAGCTTCTTTAAGTGAGGTATCGTTATCTTTGCATAAGCTGTGCATCCGAATATTCTTAGGTTTTCCAGGTTTGGTTTTCTGTTGTAAAGTGCCTTATATGGAGTTTTATCTATCAGGGCTCTTGTAGGTACCCTGTTGAGTATGTAAATGGCAAGTTTAATTGCTTCCGCCCAAAAAGTTAAGGGTAACTTCATTGCTTTCAGCATACTCCTCGTAGTTGATAACACTATCCTATTTCTTCTCTCCACTACTCCATTTTGTTGTGGTGAGTAAGGTGCTGTCAACTGTCGTGCTATTCCATTTTCCTCACAGTACTTGGTGAATTCATTAGATGTAAATTCACCTCCTCTATCTGTTCTTAGCATNTTCATTGCTTTCAGCATACTCCTCGTAGTTGATAACACTATCCTATTTCTTCTCTCCACTACTCCATTTTGTTGTGGTGAGTAAGGTGCTGTCAACTGTCGTGCTATTCCATTTTCCTCACAGTACTTGGTGAATTCATTAGATGTAAATTCACCTCCTCTATCTGTTCTTAGCATCCTTAATTTCATTCTCATCTCCATTTCTATCTGCTGTCTAAATTCCTTGAAAGTACTAAATGCCTGATCTTTCGATGTCAGAAAGTAGGCCCACATAAAACGTGTACAATTGTCCACTAACAAGAAAATGAGTTTCTTGCCAGAGTGCGTGGCTGGACTTATAGAACCACAGAGGTCTCAGTATACTAAGTCCAATGGGTTCTTTGATCTGAATTTAGCTTGACTTGGAAATGGTGTTCTACTGTGTTTTCCTAATAAACATGCATCACAAATCTGTTCGGCATGATTTATTCTTGGTATTCTTTCTACTAGACCCTTCCTAGTCATCTTGTTGATATCGTCAAAGTTCAGATGACCTAATTTAGCGTGCCATAACCATGCTTGGTTATCTACATTTCCTAAGAGACATATAGGTGTTTCTATTTGTAATCTAATACTGTAGAGTCGATTCTTAGATCTTTCTACCATCATCAACAACTTCTTGCTTTTATCATACAAAGTCAACTTGTTTCCATCCATGATGATCTTACAACCTATCTCCGTAAGTTGTCCTAGACTCTGTATGTTGCTCTTGAGGTTTGGTATATAGTATACATCCGATACTATCTTCTGTTCCTGGTTTCTACAACCTAATAATATTGAGCCTCTACCCTTTATCTGTACATACGATCCATCTCCAAAACGTACTCGTCCTATTACGCTTTCGTCAATATCCTTAAAATGACTCTTGGTTCCCGTTATATGGTTACTTGCACAATTATCTAAATACCATATGCTTGTATCTGCTTAAACATATTTTTCTGGTTGAATTTGGCCTTCATTCAACAACACTTCCTCGTGTTCAGTTTCGTGTGTAGTCATTAACAGTGATGGTCATCGTCTTCTAAGATAAGGTTTGATTGTTCCTGAGTTGTCGATGTTCCTCTACAATCTTTCTTAAGATGTCCAAGTTTCTGACACTTGAAACATCGTACTTTATTCAAATCCCACTCACTTTTATTCCTATTTGAATTTCCTTTGTGATTTGAGTTCCCTCTTTGTGAGTTATTTCTGTTTCTATTATTCTGCCAGTTTCCTCGTGAAAAATTTGATCTACCTCCACGTTTACTAAATCGCCTTCCTTTTCCTGAGTGTTCGCCATGTGCAAATAATAAGTTCTCTTGGCTTTCCACTTGTCCTCCTTTCCGGAGTTTTATCCTTTCCTCAAACGCCTTGAGTTTTCCTGTGATCTCATCTAGGGTGATATCGTCGAGATCATTTATTTGTTCTATGGATGCTACTATCCGAATGAACCTATCTGGTGTGGAATCTAATAGTTTTCGTACTAAAAGTGATTCATCTAATGTTTTCCCTAGTTCCTTTGCCTTAGTGGCATAGCCATTTAGTTTATCCGTAAATGCATCCACCGTCTCATCTTCCTTCATTTGAAGTGAGTTTAACCCAATCATCAATGATTGTAACCGCGCTTGCTGCACTTTCTCTTCTCCAACGTGTCTCTTCTTGTCACACCTCGCCAAGGCGGAAACGCGAGTGTGTAACTTCATGGATATCATCACAACACATGGTGTCTAAATAGAGAAATACTACAATGCACATAAATAGAGCAAGGTACAAACACGAAGTGTTGTAACAATACCCAAGATAACATAACCAAACCAAAATCTAAATGTATCTCCAATAGATATGAAAGTACCAAAAGAAAAACATAATCGTATCACAAACAAATCCAAATATTGTCAAATCCAAACATAAAATAAAGTCTTCATAATGCAACTAAGTCTCGCCTAATTGCTGCTCTCAACTTTGGCCTTAGAATGCTCACCTGAAAATGATGCTTAAAACGTTAACATAATGTTGGTGAGATTCATAGGTTTAAGACACACATACACCCTCAAGGCAACCAGTTCACTGTGATCATAAAATATAGCTGGACAAACAATTAAAGTTACCATAAACGCTAACATGTAATCACACACAACTAAGGCAACAATGGGACGGAACGTGTCCCCCGATCCAACATTGGCATCAATTGGGTCGCATGCGCGAGCAATAGGATAAGCATCCTCCTAATTGAATCACATATAATCCACACAAACTTGGTGATGAGGTGAAAAGTGTACCCATTTTAGAGGGTCATTTAAGCCCTAATTCATGATAATATGATCAAATATTGCCTTAAATCATTCCTTTTGTCATTTTAGGTACTTTTGAGAAGAATTCTGGAAAACACATCATTTTGGACGTTTTTGGAGCATAAAGTGAAGAAAACGACAAAGTCTCAAAAGAATGCTGGAAATCCTTCCTGACGGCGTCAGAGTCACAAGGTGACGCCGTCAGCAAACCAAGACAAAGGAGTAGATTCTGACTATACGTGACGCCCTAAGAAGAAAATGTGAAAATAACACCTGACGGCGTCAGGTGTTAGGAGATGTAGGCCGTCAGGTGTAAAGCTAACAAGAGACGGCCCAGAGCTATTTTACAAGTGACGGCGTCAGAGATGGATCTAGGTGATCCGAGAACCCTAATGGCGGCGAGCTGACGGCGTCAGAGCCTATAACCTGACGCTGTCAGAATGTATTTTCTATATATACTTTTATATTTTTCATTCATTGGTGTGCAACTTTTTGGGAACAAACCCTAGACGATTTTGTCAGCTTTTTCAAGGGTTTTTCACCCTTGATTCTTCCATGTTCAATTAAAGATAAGTCTCCCTTCAAATTAATCAATATGTCTATGTGTTGGTTAATTATATCTTATGCTTGTCTTTCAATTAACATGCTAGGCTAGATTTATCTTGTGTTTGCTTAGATCTAATGAAACCTAACTATTGATTATTGGTTGTTGGTGTGTTATTAATTGTATTGGATGATTGTTTATCGATGTTAGGCTTAAGAAAACTGGCTAACCTCCTATACGGTAACTTGCTTGAACGTCTTAAGAAACATGAACCAATGCGTACTAGGTTATTATGGTTGTATTTAATGCATGAGCGAATTCTAATGATCCCATGTTAGGAGCTTCTTAGCCGGCTCGACATAGGAGTGAAGTAGGAGCTTATAGAGTTGGGGAAGTACGTACGCCACCCCACGAATGGTATTAAGGAATACACCCGTCATCCACGCAATTAATACACACTAACCAACCGGTAAAAGATAGTTAGGGAGTAAGGAAATCTAAGTAAACACACTTGTCTCCATATAAGTTTCACAACCTTTTATTTTTAGTTATTTTATTTTATTTGCAATAGTAGTTTTTTTTGGGTTAGTTGGCTAGCAACTAATTCCGCCCACTCCTTCAAACCCGAAATTTTACTTGCTTTCATAAAATATAAAAAAAATACAAAAATAATCTTCCCTCACCCTTAGACCTAATTAGAGTAGCTTTTCATACCTAACGAACACTATTCCCTGTGGAGAACGATCAATCCCCCGTACTTACCACTACATTATACTACATCGATCAGGTACACTGCCTGGTGGGGTTGTAAGCCTCTTGAGATCCCTCGAGAGGTAAACCTGTTGTAATGTTGCAAAACCACGCATCACTTGGCATCAAATGGGTCCCCAAATGAATCACGTATAATCTCACAATCACATCATCACCGTATAATCATCACACATAGCATTCATATGATAACATCATAAGTCCAAGCTTTCAAACACACATAATCACAGTAACTCAAAACATTTAAGACAAGCATCATTCCCATCCCAAGTTTAAAACAAAGTAAAAAGTATGGGACTATGAACTCACCTTAACTCTGCAGCTTCCAACAAATAACAATCACAAATCTAAACAACACAAATAAGTTCACGTTACACATGGTCAAGCTAAAAGCTATAACCCATGCAATACTCATATGATGGATGTCTAAGGTTCATACGACCCACCATGGATCTCCTAGACTCCATACTAAACACCATCAACCATTAATGCTCACTAAATCCCTTGCACTTATAATTCCAGAAAACGCAGAATTTTGGGGTACATTCACCCACATAAAATAATAACCATTTAAGCTTAACAACTCACACCAAAAATTTACCATGGTCTCTCATAAGCATACAAGCTAATCCCAGAAGTCCATGGTATAATAACACACACTAATAAGAAAATCAAACTTATCAACTATCCAGATTCAGATCTGAACGCACACCAAAAAGTTTTGATTTTAGAAAAATACTTCTACAACTTTTTATCGCGAATCCTTTTCGTGGGAGTCTAAGATAACCTAAGACTCAACTTTCCCAGAAGGGCTAACCTTAATAACACTTTTTCACCCACAAATCACTATCAAACTTTTACCCAAATTCTATCCCGGTTTAATAGCTTTGACACCTTATTTCGTAAAAATCAAAAGACTAACTTCCCTACCTCGAGATCAGTCGTGGTCAGACTCTTTTGAAAGTTCTTTCTTTGAAATATAATTTAGAGTCAAAATTCGTGATCTAACTCATTACCATCTATTAAATAACCTCGTATCTTTACAACCCTAATATTCTGTCCAAACCCTAACTTGCAAACTAACGCGTTTTACGCTCAATTCCCTTAACCAATCATCATACTATTATCAATTAATGATTCTAACATGTTTTACATCATAAATTTACATAAGTTTATAAACCCTAACTCCATAATAATTTATATTACACGAATTATAACAATAACTAATTAATTGAATGAAAACTAGTATCAAAAGTGTATCATAAACTTGATTTTTGGCTTCAAAAGCAAAACCCTAATTTTTTCTTTTTCTCCTCTCTTGGGATCGACCAATATGCAGAAAAGTAGGTTTGGGAGTCTTGATTTTGTATTTATAATTATTTGGTGGATAATTACCTAACTTAGAGTTGTAATTGGGCTACAATTGGGTCTCTTTTCCCCCCTTTTCCCCCTGGCCGGTCGATCACCTCCCCCCATATACACACACACACACATAGTAGGCTATAGCTATATTGCTACTATATACTATCTAGTACTACTATACATACCGCTAATATACTCATATTATAGTACTAGTATATTATATATATCTACTACGCCAGATATAGTACTATATATATATACTATATTATATATTTTAAATTTAGTTATTACACTCAAAACCATATTACATTTTCATACTTCATGCTATTCCCATAACGAAACCTAACGTATTTCGCGATAACCTTAATTTTACGACAATCGGAAGGACAATCATTTTCAAAACAAAGTTTCCAAAAATAGAATTTCACACACTCTATAAACATATCCCATGAAAACAACCTTCTCGTAACTCACTAACGCTCAAATACTTGAACGAAAGCTCGTTACACGAAACCGCAAAACACCAAAACTACACAACTCACTTCCACACCACAAAGGTGTTAAAAATGAACTTTTCAAAACTCAACACCACTCAAATCACCACAACAACCTTACACGCAAAGGGATTTAGTGCCACATTCCTACTTATCATAACTATATCATACATATCTCATACATATACCACACAAAAACACTTAATTCACACCAAACAAGGTCAAATGGATCGAGACTATTAGTCAAACTAATCTGCTAAAATCAAGGTTGTCACATCATCCCCCACTTAGGGAAATCGCGTCCCGAGATTTAACAGTTCGTCTCATCAACCTCCTCAGCAAACAACTTCGGATACTTAGATCTCATTTGGTCCTCACGTTCCCAAGTAAACTCAGGTCCACGCTTGGAGTTCCACCGTACTTTCACCAATGCTATCTTACTACGCTTCATACTCTTGACCTCTCTATCCATAATTTCAACAGGTTCCTCAACAAAATGAAGAGTCCTATTAACCTTAATCTCATCCAATGGTACATGTAAACTAGCATCCGCCAAACATTTCTTCAAATTAGATACGTGAAACGTATCATGCACACCAGTCAGTTTCTCAGGAAATCTCAAAAGATATGCCACAAGTCCAATCCTCTCCGTAATCTCAAACGGCCCTACGTACCTTGATTTTATCGTTTGTGAATGTCTAGCAAGCAAGCTTGTAAACCTCGAGTCGTAGTCCCAACGAGGGTTGAACTGATCTCGTCACTCAAGATCGTGAGCTATGTGAAGTGAATAGGTTTAAAAGATGATTTTGTTTTGTTTATACTACAACGACAAATTAAAATGCAGTTAAAGTAAAAGAAAGCAGTAAAGTGACGCAAAGGAAGTAAGCAAGTAAAAAGACATGTAATAAAGTGACTAAAGAAAACAATAATTAAAGTGCGATAAGTAATGAAAACGGTAAATGAATTTAAAAGACAATGTGTTTGCAAAGCGACGCGGGTAAGTGCATTAAGTGTGAGCTAATGATTTGTGATGAGTTATTTTCTTTTCTCGAGATTAGTTGTCAATTATTCCTTTGAAGAGATTATAACTCTAAACAAATGAATTAATCGTTCAAAGGTTTTTGTTCTTGAATAATTAAATCACACGTCTAAGTAATCTTAACGATTATTAATCACAAAACTTTAATACCCGCACTTAACTTACAAACCCGAGCCACTAAGCAAACACGTTTAAAAACTACTCACGACTCATATTAAAAACGTAAAGCGATAAAGAAATGAAAAGGCTTGTAAACGTTAAACGTAATTAAAGTTTAAATATAAAAATGCAAGACATTAAACTTGAATAATAAAACGTAACTAAAAAGGTTTAAGAAAATTTCGACAGCATAACGTTTAGATTAAATAAAAATAAAACCTCACTCGATTAAACGATGAGGAAAAGAAAAGCCTAACTCGGCGTAAAATAAAAAGATGAAACTCGAAAGAACTTAGAAGAATACCATACTTGCAAAACAAATGCACCATACTCGCAAGTCTACTAGAACTGATACTCGCTAAATGAGTCCCCATACTCGCTAAATCACTTTCATACTCGCAAACATGGTAACATACTCGCAAGACACAAAATGAAAACTCATACTCGCAAGGTTTCGAAAACCATACTCGCAAAACAGGTTTTGATACTCGCAGAAACATGCCATACTCGCAACAATATTCACCATACTCGCTATTCTGAATTCCTTACTCGCAAAACTAAAATGAAAATTCCATACTCGCAATTCCCTAAAACCTTACTCGCAAAAATATAGAAAAAACGATTTGAACTTGAATTTTAACGTGACAAAAGATTGAAAACTAAATAAAACCAATAAGACTTTATGTAAATCAAGTGTAAAAAGCTAAATAAGCTTGTGAAAAGCCAAATAAGCCACGACAAAAGTTACAAGCCCTAACCCATGAGCTTTTATATTCGAATCAAATTTTTACATGCAAAGGTGACAAGAAAACTTATAAAAGCTTAAAGGAAAGATTAAGATGACATGAAAATAAGCTCAAAAGATTTAAAGACTTAAAAGAAAGATTAAGTTGAAGCATAAAATAAGCTAAAGAAAGATATTAAGACATGGAAATAAACTTGCATAAAAATAAAACTTACCTAATACAAAAATAAGCTAAGACTAACCTAAAACTAATCCTAAAACTAACCAACCTTCCAAATGAGGAGGTGATGTCAATTTATAGGTCAAGAGCTTGTACAAGTTTGACAATGTTGCACGTTAAGCCCTTGAACCTTTACAACTCATGAAAAGAACACTAAAACTATGTTACAAACTATTAAACGTTCTTAAACATTAAACGTAACACTAATGTAATCTTGAGGACTCGAGTTGACGTTTCTTCCAAAGGTCTTCAAAAGATTTAAAAGCGACATCTTGCTCAAATGTGGAGGACAAGTGTCTCATGAATTTTTCTTCGAGCCTTTAAGGAATACATTTGTCTTGGGCTTTTCTTAAGTAGATATCATCATTGACTCGGCTCTTTGACACTTTTCCACATCTCGTGCTCGTTTTAGGCTTTTTGGTTGATTTTCATGCCATTTATGCAATATCCTTTCCTGCACGATCACAAACACAAAAACACGATATCTTTGGCGTTTAACGTTAGTTTTTGGTCTTTTTAACACTTAAACTAAGGTCAAAAGTATGTGTAAAATAGCACATACCAAAATCCCCCAGACTAAGGTATTGCGTGTCCTCACGCAATGTAATCACGTCACGCCTTAGAGATAAATAATTTCACACCTCTCGTTACTAACTTTGAAAAGTAGCAAAACGTTCAAAAGAGATACGAAATCATTCATTCCCTAAAACGCCCCGGTTTTCCATTTTTGATTATGTACATCATATATTACACTACTTCAGCTTATGACGGTGTGCTTGACTTTCATTATCTTTCAATAACGATTAAGGGTCATAGAGCAAGAACACGATTCATAGAAAAGTGACCGATTGGATAAAATTCATCGTCCCTGATTTTTCACAAGCTCCCAAACTAAGTGTAAAAACGGATCATTGTTTAATTACAAATTAGATGCTAACGCTACCCGTGGGAGTTACTCGTGTACCTCTTGCTCCCATTTTCCTATTTTTGTGTCTCATTATTTTATTTTTGTGAGAGAAATGAATTTCTTCATAAGTATCTCGTTTCATAGTTTTTAGTCCGATAAAGATACCGAATTCATACGCTAAGTAGTTATCGATCTTCCCTTAAGAAGGTCTGCAAGAGAAATGTGGTCCACATCAAGGATATTGGATACATACA
>LBNU01016955.1:5714-18729 GCA_014162995.1 Artemisia annua | reverse complement strand
TCCTCACGTAACTGACCATTCAAAAATGCTGTTTTGACGTCCATTTGGTACACGATCATGTTTTTGTGAGCAGCGTATGCTAGAAAGATCCTCCTGACTATAACCTTTAGCTACCAATCGGGATTTGTTGCGTATGACATTACCTTCTGCGTCCAACTTATTCTTCCATATCCATTTAAGTCCAATCACATAAACTCCATCCGGTCTTTCAACTAATTCCCAGAATTCTAGTCTCTTGAATTGGTCGAATTCTTCTTGCATAGACTCAATCCAATTATCATGTGTCATTGCTTCCTTGATGCTTTTTGGTTCGGCACGAGAGATGGTGAGTGCATACATGCAGTGTTCGGCATCGGAGTGAAGTTTCTGTCGAGTCATCACTGGAGCTTGGGGATGACCAATAATGTTGACAATTGGGTGATCACGTGTCCAATGATGTGTTGACGGCTGAGGGTTATGGAACTGCTGCACATTAGTCGATTCCAAGTCCCGTGTTGACGACTCTGGAATATCGGAAAGGTTGGGAGTCGGTGCAAACGGATTAAAGAATGCATTGGGATCGTAATTTGCAGGTTCGGGTACTTCAAGTTGATTCAGATCTTCAGGTGCATTGTATGAGTTGGAGTCTGTCTGTTCATCTACTGTTGGTGAATCTGTTGGAGGTGCATCAGTTTCTACAGTAGTTGTAGTAACGGGTGTATCAGGCACTGGAATAGTGGCAGTTTGAGCAGCGGAATCGGTGGATACATTTTGTGCACGAATCTCAGAAGAGTCATCAAACAGTGGAGTGAACAGCGTTTCCAATTCTTGACGGGTTAAAGGTAAAGGTGCATCTGAACGATCTGGGAAATTTAAACGGTTAAGTTCGGGTCCTAAGCTGTTGCGCTCAGAAGCCATATCAGTGAGCTCATCAAAATTAGCGTGTATAGTCTCTTGAATCTCTCTGGTCCGACGGTTGTATATCCGAAATCCCTTAGAATTTTCACAATAGCCAATAAAGATTCCTACATCAGCCTTAGCTTTAAGCTTTCCAAAGTCATCACGATCGTTGTTCGGGTAACATAGTGCACCAAAGACATGAAGGTGTTGAACATTGGGCTTACGTTTGTGGACAAGTTCATATGGTGTGCGATTGTGTCGTTTGTTGATCATACATCGATTCTGGGTATAACATGCTGTTGAGACGGCCTCTGCCCAAAGATAGTCTGGTAGTTGTGCATTGATCAGCATTGTGCGGGCGGCTTCCACTAAAGTACGGTTTCGTCTTTCGACCACGCCATTTTGTTCGGGAGTCCGAGCAATAGATGTTTGATGAACAATACCTACCTTCTCAAAATAATCCCGAAGGGTTTGATTCTTGAATTCAGTTCCATTGTCTGTTCTGACGATTCTGACGGTGTTTCTAAGCTGAACTTGAATTTTGGTGAGAAAAGTGACTATCATGGATGGAGCTTGGTCTTTAGTACGAAGAAAGTAGACCCAAGTCCATTTTGAGAAGTCGTCTACTATGACAAGAATGTAACGTTTCCCGTTGATCGTTTGTACTCTCATTGGTCCGCACAAATCCATATGTAATAGCTGAAGAACATGATCCGTACTGGGTTCTTGTTTTGAAGCAAGATGTGCACGTTTGCTCTTCCCTTGTTCACAAGCAGGACAAAGGTGATCTTTAGCGTATCTGAATCTGGGGAGTCCTTCAACCAATTTGTGTCGAGCCAGATCAGTCATGGTTTTGAAGTTGAGATGTGACATTCGTTTATGCCATAACCATGATTTTGTAGATTCGGCCTTAGAAAGTAAGCAGATGGGAGAGGAAGCAATCATATCAGACATTGAAATGGTATAAAGACTGTTGCTGCGAGTGCCGGACATTAGATCGTTCCCTTGTAGATCACGTACGAAACAAGTTTTCTCCCTGAATGCAACTTCTAAGTCACCGTCACAAAACTGACCGACTGAAAAGAGATTGTGACCAAGACCTTCAACATAGTATACACGGCTGATTTCAATATTCCCACTGACATAATCTCCATACCCCATAATAGCAGCGAAGTGATCATTCCCGAATCTGACAGTACCAATGAACTTTGATACAAAGTTTCTTAACAGTTTGAGATCGCCTGTCATATGTCGGGTACATCCGCTATCAACAATCCAGAGAATGATTTGCACCACCTGCATCACACGAAGGAGACGACGATGGCACAATGGTAAGGGTGGAACCCGATGAAGTAGTGGGTTCCGGTTGGTTAGAAACACATGATATAACAACTTTAGGAATCCAAGCAAAATTATGCATCTTAGTTAACCAACGCTGCCACTTCCAACTAGATTGCGCTTTCTTCTTAGTGAATTCGCTAAGTGAAGGCAAGTTCTTAGGATTGCTGGGCTTAACTACAGGGGTAGCAACTACATCCTCAGAAACTACAGGGGGCGTTAATCCTAGCTTAGATTTGGAAGCAGTAGTGGGCCTAGATTTTTTGCCTTTTGTAAGTTTCTTAAGACGTGTTAAAAGAGAAGTAGCAACACACTTAGAGTGATCACCAGATAGCATAGATTTACGACAAAACACACAAGATGCATTAAACGATAAAGAAGTACGAGATACATCATTCGTTACAGACAGATTCGGATTACAAGTTGCCAAATCACAATCTAAATCTATAGTAACATGATTATTATTCAAATTCCTAGGGTGAGCTTCTACTTCCATAGCTTTTAAGTTCTCTCTCTTACGTCGCAAATTCCTATTCTTCTTTTTCTCTTTTTGGTGCTTGGATCTGCTAACGCTAGGAGGGATAACTAGTCCTGGAGAGGTGGAAGAACTCATGTTAGAATTATGAATAGCTGTATCGTTACTAGTGTTATCTGTCCTATGTTTTTCTGGTGCAACAATCTTAGTATTTGCAGACTTTTTCTTTTCAAGATTTTTAATTTTCTCCTTCAATTCAATAATGATGTGCGTTTTGTCCTGAATTGTGCTGTCAAGCTTTCGGTTTAAGTAGAAATATTCATCTCGACTCTTTTGCCAAAAATCTGTTACTTCTTGCAATTCAGCAATCTCTTTTTCATATTTAGAAATCTGACTTTTAAGTTCCTCATTTTCATTTGAAAAAGATGTCGAAGTTTTAAGATTTTGCAATTCAAGTTCAAAAACAAGACTTTGGTTTTGACACCATTCTAGTTTTTTGTTGAGTTGAAAGATTTCATCTGAAAGTTTTTTCTGCACATCATCATTTTGTTGTCGGAGACTCATGTTCTCATTTTTTAATGTCTCAACTGTTTTATTCAACAACCCAATATCATCACAGTGTTCAGAAACAAGCATATCAGTACCACATTCATAAAGAGAATTCATTACCACAGATATAATATCATAATTGAGGACACGTTCCATGAGACGATCATTTTCATTTTGCAAAAACTGATTTTGACGTTTGAGTTTAAAAACTGACCGTTCTGTTTCGTGACAAACATTGAGAATGTTTTTGACTTCCTTTTTTAATTCTTGTTCCCAATACCAGGTGTGTGAATACAAACGTTTAAGCGGTGGAGAAAATTGAGTTTCAAACATTTCACGCCTTTCTTTAGCAACGGGTGACATGAAATTTGCAACCGTGACTTCAGAATTGCGTTCAATGGCAGTATCTATCAACTTAATTTCATTTATGACAGATCTAAAGTATTGAAATAAAGGAGCTTCATTGATCATGCTTAGTTTATTCTTTAAGTCGTTAGCGTTTTGAGTGATAAGATCTAAGCTTGTTTCCTGAGCATCTTTTGTTTCAAAAACCTTAAGTTGTAGTTTACTATGCTCAAGTTCTCTTGTTAAAAGTTTAATCTTGGCTTTCAATTTAGCATTCAACCCTTGGCATTGGATGTTCTGATTATGACTGACCAAAAGAAGTTGTCTGAGTTCTGTTTCTGAATCGTTCAAAGGTTCATGTGGTTCAAGTTGACCATCGTTATCATTAGTCATTGTGATAGCAGGATGATCAAATGTAACACCTGGATTCATTTGATCATAGTCATCAAATATAACCACTGTGGACATTTGATCATTCTCATGAGTAGATAACGGGGAATCAGCTTGAACTACTTGGACCTCATTCGTTTCTGAGACAGAAGGAGAGACAATGTCGTGAATGAGACATGAGTTATCACATACCTGAGACTGACCGTCAGTATCATACACTGGGCCTGAGTCTGTTACCTGAACTTCTTCTGTGTCTGCCATTAATATCATATCATTAGTAGTATCCATAACAGTCATCTGATCTTTTTGCTGTTGATTACGTGTAATTGCTTCATCTCGGAGTGCTGAGAGGTACTTCTGAAGATAGTAGGCACTGCTTTTAGGAGTAGGTTTTGATACTTTAGACGGTACACAAGTAAGTGCAGTGGATGAAACACCAAGTTGTTCAAACTGTTGCATAATCGTTTGATGAGTATGATGATCTTCTGAAGTATGCTCACTAGAGTTGTCCAAGACAAATCCTTCATTTGTGTAGGTGAACCCATGAATGATGATTGGTGCAGGAAGAATGGTCTTAGGAAACGTTCTCTGTAAGCAAGATCGAATGAGTCTATTAGTGATGACTGTTGGATCCTCATCGCTGTGCATAATAGCAAGGTGGTCCCACAACTCTTGAGCACTTGCATCAAATTCCAGCTTAGTGTATATGGCATTAGGAAGAGCGGTAGTGATAAACCAAGCAGCTTCCTTATCAGCATTGTATTGATCAAGTTCAGTACCAGTCAGAACATCAGAAGTTTGAAGTGTGATATTTCCTTCAGTATCAGCAATGAATTTCATCTTATATGGTCCATCTTTGATTGATTTCAGGAGTAGATCAGAATGTGGACGAGTTTGAATCCATTGCAGAAATCTGTCTTTCCAAACATGGTATNATTAAAATGAAAGAAATGAGATGAGAAATAGACTTGGTTGATTAAGATCAATATGAAAGATGAAAGAACAAGAGTTTCCTTAAGATATGAAATTAAACAACAAATGTTAAGTGATACATAGTGTCCTATATATAGGAGGAGGATAGGGCAACACTCCCTTCCTTTCCTATCATCTAGACGTATGGGCTTTGAGGCCCATTGGACACTTATTGGACTCGTCTTATAACCATACGAGTATTAAGCTAAAACGTAAATAAAAGTGATAATACTAGCAACCTATTACATTTATTGAAATGACCGAGACTTGACTGAATAGTTGAAAACTATGATCCTAACACATTAAACTTACAAAATTTTATAAATGTACGAATTAGTTTTAATATACGATAAATACTGTTAAAATAAATATTAGTTTTAACTTTCATCTATTAAAATATCTTTTTACTATGTACGTTAAATATAAATAAGAAATCATGTTATCATATTTAAAAGTTTAATCTATACGTACACAGGTTTGAATATTAAATACAGTTAAATTATTATTAACGGCAATATAAATATCAAATGGTAAGTACGAGTTACTGTGATATGAAAATAAATATACGCGATTAGACTTATAACGACTCATGTAATTATTATTTAAAGTTTATATACGGATATCTGAAAAAACATTTTTAAAAAACTTCATCAACGCTCATTATGTGTTACTAACTCGCACATTTTGTACAACATGATATCAATAGTCAAAGTTAAACAACAACATCAACCTCAACATTAACATCTATTTCAGCTAAATAAAGTTAAATCTTTCATCAAATAAAATTTTTACAAAATACTAATCGATATTAATATATAATGAAAAACTCATGCATACTTATTAGTTATACTTACATCGTAATTTTCACGGGTAATTACTATATATCCATATAGTAAACAAAAATTTTAAAATAAATTTGATTTATGTGTAAACCCATGTGATCAAAGAACCTTTTGCTCAACAACATTATAATGAGACATGCTCAAGAATCCAATACAAGGTCGATGCCACGGTTATATTTACAATTTTTGCTAACTATTTTTCTTTCTTTCGCACTTGTTGATGCTCTAACTTTTTAAAAAATATACATAAAATTTTCTGTTTTTAAATGATAATACTATATAATTACATTTTTCTGAAAAAACCCCGTGCGTGCACGGGTATTATATGTTGGTCCCATCCGGATCATCTATGTATCGAATCAAACATGTCTATGAACATATTCTTGTTATCAGTTATCAAAAGAGTTCATCCCATTCTTGTTTCTATTTATTTTTTATGTACACATGATGTTGTTATGATCATATTCGATCCTGGATATGGAGATGAAAGACCTGGCAACATTATAACTAGTTGAAGAAAATTCTTGTTTTTTTAATATCTATTACAAGGGACTATGATGACGAAATTTATCAACATTCAAGAATTAGGAATTTCTCCAAAATAAATAGAATATCTTATGCATATGATGCATCAACATATATGCATGTGTTTAGGTTGCACGTTACGTACTTTATGTATTGACCTACGAACCTACAAAATAAAACTTGATGTTGCCATTTATCACAATATACTTAGCCAATAGACCATCAACTCTAGACATACAGAAAGCAATTTATCACAATTTAAAGAAAGCAGGCTGAAGGAGAAAAGAGGACCAAAACTGTGAAGCTAACGTTTAGGTCAGCTCGATCGAAGGTAAATCACTATGCTATCTATAAACTTAAAACATTTTTTTATTGTGTAGGAGCTACTCAGCTACATAAAACCAAACATGGTCATTCGATCTTTTTTATATAGATTTTTCTTTGTTCAATAAGCCTTAAATCTGGGGTAGTTTAAAATTTACTGTAGCATGATGAATGTTTGAGAAATATTTATGACAGAGTTAGATGTTATTGGGCGACATCGTTGCATAAGAAAAGCTTGAATTAGTAAAGGGATCATAAGTTTAATCAGTGTATATGACTAGATGGGTCCAAAGTGAATCAAATTGGATCACCAGGTTATAGTGGGCTAGGTAAGTAAATTGGGCTAATACACAAGCGGGCTGAAATGTCTTTAGACTTGTGTCAAATCTTTTGTAAAGGGAATAAGGGGTCCATTGAAGTTGTCAAGACTCTTGAAGAATTTAGTCAAGTTTCAGGGTTAAATCCAAATCTAAGGAAAAGTATAATGTTTTTTGGCAGTATTAAACAAGAGGATAAACATGAGTTATTACAAGTTTTGCCATTCAAATGTGGAAAACTTTCTGTGAGATATCTAGGGGTTCCACTGCTAGCTAAGAAACTGAGTGTTCAGGATTGCAAAGTTCTTGTTGAAAAAGTGGAAGCTAAAATTAACTGTTGGAGGAGTAAGATGCTGTCATATGCAGGGAGAATTCAGTTGATTGCTTCAGTATTGGCATCCATGCAGTTGTATTGGGCTTCAGTGTTTATACTTCCCAGTACTGTGATTGATGATCTTGATAGATTGTTCAAAAAGTTTTTGTGGAATGCTGGGGATTCAGTAAAGGGTAAAGCTAGAGTAGCATGGAAATTTGTTTGTAGGCTAAAAGAACAAGGTGGTTTAGGTCTAAAATCTTTTAAGAAATGGAATACCGTGCTTCTGATGAAACAGTTTTGGAAAATATTAGAGAATGATAAATCTCTATGGGCTAAATGGGTCAATGTGGTAAAATTAAAAGATATAAGTATTTGGAGTGTGCAAATTGATCCTGGAGATAGCTGGGGTTGGAAAAATATGATTGGAATTATAGATATTATCAAGAATCATGTGAGATATGAAATTAGAAATGGAAAATCTATATCTGTTTGGTATGATAGATGGAATGATGAAAGACCTATTGGAGAATATGTTACTCAAAGGGATATGTATGATGCTAGAATCAATAATATTGCAACTGTGGCTGATTTGGTTAATGAAAATGGGTGGTTATGGCCAGATAGTCTCACTAGTAAGTATCATGAGATTTTAAATATACCTGTACCTTCTCTAAATGACAGCAAAGACAGAGTGTGGTGGGTTACTAATAGTGGGTTGAAAGTTAAATTCACAACTGCTCAGGCATGGCTGGATATGAGAGAAAATTGTCCAAAGGTTGAATGGAATGAGGTTGTTTGGTACAAGCAGTTAATTCCAAAACATAGTTTTGTTTTGTGGTTAGCTGTTCAAAGTAAACTTCTCACTCAAGATAGAATGGAAAAATGGCATCCTGTTGGTAGATTGATGTGTAGCCTGTGTAATACAAGAAGTGATTCTCATGAGCACTTGTTCTTCAGTGTTTCTTTGCTAACAAAGTATGGGATGTCATGGTTCAAAATGCATCATTTATGAATAAGAATCATGGTTTGCTGACTAGTTGCAGATATATTGCTGATAAACGGATTAAAAACAATTTTGGTTAGGCAGTGGATAAACTTATACTTGCTGCTTCTGTGTATTTCATATGGCAGGAAAGAAATAGAAGATTGTTTACAGGGGATAGTAGAAATGTGGACAGTGTGATTTGTTGTATCAAAGACAGTGTGAAAACAAGGTTATTGGCTCTTAAGGTCAAAAAATCTACAAAAGCACAGAGGATAGCTAGTAAATGGGGACCGAAGTGGAGTAACAATGAAATGTTTGAAGAATGTTAGGTGTGTGCAGACTGGTATTGAACAATACAGTATATTCAGAAGGTTTTGGCAGAAGTTAAAAATCATTTGAACATGTATTAATATGACTGTGCAGATCATTACAATGGGCTAACACCTAGTACCTTGGAGGCTTAACTGGTATGACTGTACTTGCTATTCTCTCATTATCTTTATTGGTTTGGCCTTGGGAGGAAATCAGTTAAGGTATGATGAGATAGTAAGAGGTCTAATTCAGACGGAAATGTAGCACAATTTGGCAGAGCCCTTCAGTGGAGGGGTTAAGGGTTCCTGATGAAGCCTCTCATCTTTCTTATTGTGCTACTGTGGATGCTGGATGAGTGGTTCAATAGGAAGATGAAGGAGAAATGTAGTCAGATGGTATATGGTGCAATCTATAAGGTGAATGTTGGAGCTGTAGTATGCAATATGGAAGTATGAGGCAGAGTTCAGTAATATGTTCTGTAGTATTGATGTTTGTATAGATAGTTTGAGATAGTAGTCTGTTATGTATTATCTGTATTAGATTTGGTATTAGAGTATGGGCATGTCCATAACTCTACTTCTATTATGATGTAAGTAACTTTTAACTCTGCTTCTATTATGATGTAAGTAACTTTTGAGTTAATAAGATAATTCACCTTTGCACCAAAAAAAATCTTATGGACCCGAACATCAAGAAGCTTGTCACATTACCGAGTCCTAACACGTAGTTCAAACTCGACTCAATTAGTTTAGAATCTTTTACAACTCTACTAAAACATATTTTACCAATTACAAAACATTATGAAAAAAAATGGTAAATCATGTGTTCCATCCTCATATATAGCAAACACATGTTCCATGAGAGAGTCCAATCCGTAAAAGCCATTTTCACAGCATGCTTTGAACATGGTTTCTTCACACATTTCACCCACTTTCATGAAAAGATCGTCACATTATCAAGGCCATAATTTTTTTTTACAACAAATATTGGAAAGATTATGGTTCATGTGTTCCATCCCATGGGACACATGTTTCATCCCTTAGTCACATCACATGAGAGTACACAATCCTCTAAAAGCCAATTTATTCACACATTTTAGTGATGCTTTACTCACGCTTTTTATCATTTTTCCGACGAGTGTCTCACTTGACAAGCAACATGTTAATTAGCGGTGTTCATCGGTTCGGTTTTCGGTTTCATGGGTTGTACGGTTCGGGTTAATCGGTTTGAAATTTTTAAAAGTTAAAACCAAAACCAAACCAAACCAATTATAAAACAGATAAAACCAAATCATACACCAATTTAGAATTTGGTTTGGTTTCGGTTAAAACCAAGAAAACCAAATTCAAGTAAACTTCTAAAAGTCACAAATAAATACCTAAAAGTTTAAATAAAATTACCAAATCAAAAGGTCTCACAAAGTGTTTAAGTAAATCAACAAAACAAACGTTTAAGAAACAAAAAGGTTTCATAACCTAACGGAAATAAATGAAAGCAAAATAAGATAAAATGTTCTTCGACAAAGGTCTACAAAAGTCTTATGCTTGAATATTTCATCTTCAAGCATTCTTGATTTAAGGAGTGGTTATTTATAAGATATTTTAATTTTTTTGGATTTTTTGTTAAGAAGATAAACATATAAAATCTGTATATATGTAATTTAAAAATTTTTGTGTTGATAGATATATATTCAGTTTTTTCGGTTTGGTTTGGTTATGTATTTTTCAAACCCAAAACCAAACCAAGCACCAATTAAATACTTCGGTTTAGTTTTAAACCAAACCATACACTAATTAAAACTTTCGGTCCGGTTTTATTCGGTTTCGGTCCGGTTTCTATTTCGGTTTGTTCAGTTTTTTCAGCCAACAATTGTTGACTTTTGAGTGATTAGTTAATTTCTTAGATTGAATTGTTATCAACATCCAAAGTCTGCATATGTTATCACGTTGGTATTCTTCACTTTCTTAATTCATCCGCTGCTAAGGTCATTATTCTTATACTTTACATCGCAGCACAAAAGTATTTGTCACAAAAATCATCAACATGCCTTCACACAAAACATTTGTGATCAAGATGAAGCTTGGAAAGAAGATGTGGCAGAACCGACACGATGAGGATTAAGAATCTTTATTTATAATTTATGATTATGTTTTTGTGATATTGTTTAAAAAAAAAGTTTTTCTATTTGTTTGTTAGTTGATTGTTCGTACATATTTGTTACCAGTCGACTAAAGTTGACCGTTGGTACTAGTCCCTAAAGTCGACCGTTGGTACGGTTGTGTTACCAGTCGACTTAGCCGACCGTTGGTACCAGTTGACTAAAGTTGACCGTTGGTACGATTTTGTTACGAGTCGACTAAAATTATGTTTTTATTATGTTAATGTTTTTCTTTTTCTTGTCTAGTTTATTACTCCAGTTCGAGCTTTCGCGATTTCGCCGCTCGAACTGCGGGGGAGTATTAGGGATAAATAGGCCCAAGCCCGGTTTGTGGGTTTAGGGCATCTAGGTTTTACCATTATAAATAGAGTGTTGATTGGCATGACTAACTCACAAGACTAATTTTATGCCTAACAAAGAGATTGAGACACTTGGCTAGATCAATGGTAGATATGAAAAAGAAGATTTAGTGCAATCCATGTGTCACACAATGAGTTGTTTAGGCATAGTTTTAGGCATATAACTTAGGCATGAGAATCATTTTCCTTATAAATAATGGTGAATACCTATGGGGAATTATGTAGTTTAACAATACTGAACACCCCTAATGTTAATCATGATATAAAAATGAACGGGTTAAAAGTATTTATAAACGGGTTCAGGCTGTAAAAATATCAATGGATATAACTCGCTAAAAACGTACCGTGTTTTGTTTTGTTTGTAAGTAAAGATATCTATTCATAATCTTGTTCTCTATATATTTGGAAAATCATAAGTTTAATCGGTCTGCCCATTTAATCTAGTTAGAACCAAAAGCTCGACCAATCTGTTACATCCCACTTAACCACTAACCTATTTGACCATAAATCAAACAAGTCCACACAAGTTATAAACATGTCACATAAGTTAAATTTTTCCAAAAATCGGTAAGGCAACCTTGTTTGGTAGCAACAGTTTAACACTTTAACACACTGAACGAATTCCAATTGGTTCTGTTCCATTCTAGGTCCCAAGCATGCAATACCATTCACCACCCATTGTTTACACAATATTAACCTTTTACATCCAAGAAACGTTTCATCAATTAATAGTATAATATTTTATAAATATTGAAGTTTATACTTGTCCAACATGCCACAAGTGAACATGTAATTTCACACTTTGGATAACTAGTTATAATACCTGTGCACGCATAGGGTTTTTAAAATTTCGTTTTAATTATGTATTATTATCGATTAAGAAATGAACCACTTAACATGTTTCAAATGGTTTTACTTGGTGGGCTAAAAGTAAAAAATCATATGTATATATGTTATAATCTACCTATTATTTTAGGAGAATGCATTTGGATTAAATTTTATATTTTATTAATCAAGCAAAATCACATGATGATACTTGACTTGCATGAGATGTTAGTGATATATGCTTTTAGTTTTGCAAACCCGTGTTATCAATTTACAATGTGTTTTGTAATTGTGGTATTTCTTTTACTTATATTTTTGTTAAAATATGTAGCATATTTAGATAGCTTTGAAGATTGATTCATTTCCTTGATTATGAATAACCATCATACCATGTTTACTAATGTACCTTTTTGTTTGGAAAATTGTATTTTCATAAGTTTGTGCTATTTACTTCTCATGTTTGATCATACAGTTACCAAATTAACATAGATGACAAAGAGTACATTCGCAAGTCTTTTTGGATTGTTTGAATCCTTACCGACCTTTCACTTTAGTGCAACTTTCTTCACAATTGGCCTAAATCATCAAGGTAAAAGACACCCATATTTTAGACCGTTGGTTGACACCCATAGTGTTATCAATTACAACAAACACCTACTAAGTTTCATTAACTCATTGACAGACAAATTACACTCTGAAAAGAATTCCTACCATAAAATTCCCCATATAGGCACTAAAACACATCTTTGGTACATTAAAATACATTCATGTATTATCTAAATCTGCAACTCAACTTAAATATACATTCATACCTTGAGCAGGCGTAGAAAATCCTTCCACGACAATCACGCGTTGATACTTAATCTTCCTCTAAAAAACGCACACAACAAATTGCATTACACTTTAGTGTGTGCGATAAGATCATAAAACTGCAAAAACCACTAACATGTTGCATTATAGTGAGGATAACAACAAAGTTAGTCATAACATCAAATAAGAAAACTTCATATTAGAACTAAAGGGGTGTTTGGTTATGTTTATTAAAGGTGCTTATTGGCTTATTCAATTACCATAACACAATAAGTTTATGATAAAGCTATAAGC
>LBNU01016954.1:80396-101693 GCA_014162995.1 Artemisia annua | reverse complement strand
CAGCCAACCTTGATGGTTTCCCACACTGTTTCAATTTTGCAGATTTGGGCTGTTCTTCCAGACCAAACACACTATTGGTTGTTTCTAATATCATAAATGAAGTACATGCTGTTTGTAAAGACAAGAATCTTAAAACCCCACAATTTCAAGTGTGCTTAAATGACCTTTTTGGAAATGATTTTAACTCCATCTTTAAATCCCTGCCAATGTTCAATGCTAAGAACTTTGGCCAATGTTTTATTTCGGGGTACCTGGTTCTTTCTATGGAAGGCTCTTTCCTGACAAGAGTATGCACCTGTTCCATTCGTAGTGTAGCCTTCATGGGCTTTCTCAGGTTAGTCCGTAGCACCATAGGTAAAACTAAATAGTTGTTTAATGCATATTTTCTGTTTTAAGTCTGATAACAGTATATGTTTGGGTATTTGTCGTTACTAAGATATAACATTAATGTTTACATATATTTTCTAATTTGTATGATAACATCCATTTACAACTTGCATTTGATCCCATCTACAAAAAGGCCTCAACTTTTTTTGAAATAGTCGGAGACAAAAAAGGCCTAAACTAAACTGCAAATAGCAATTTCTTAAACTAATAACCAAAAAATTTGATCTCTAAGAATCAAAGTCTAAATTGGAACTTTGGATAATCTATCCGAGATTGCCTGTAACCCCTATAGTTCTTCACTCTCGTAAATTTTATTTTATTTTTTATTTAAATAAATAAATTACCGAAAATATATATATATATATATATATATATATATATATATATATATATATATATATATATATATATTTTATTTTTTATTTTATATATATATATTTTTCTTCTGAATGAAAATTGTATTAGAAAAAAAGCATAGCAAGAAGCTAGGGAAAAATTACAAAGTACACGTGAGGGCTTTACATGGGTTGCTAGACCACTCAAACCAATTAACAGATCTCCTATGTCTATGTGCTTCTTGCTTGGACACTAACTATTTGCTGTTGTTTTCAGCTACCTGAAGGCCTCGAGATCAATGGACTAAATGTGTACATGTCAAAAACGAGCCCTCCAATCATTTATGAAATGTGTAGGATGCAATTTGAAAAGGATTTTACAATGTATTTAGAATCACGATCGAAGGAAATAATACATGGAGGGCATATGGTTCTCTCAATTGCAGAACGAAGTGATGTGGATCCAAGTTGCAATATAGTAGTGGTTTATGGGAGTTGTTGGATCAACAACTCCCATAAACCACTACTATCATTGCAACTTGGATCGACGTCACTTCGTCCTGCAATTGACAGGACCATATGCCCTCCATAAACCACTACTATCATTGCAACTTGTACTACGTAACTCAAAAGAACATCTATTAATAGAATTTTTCAATCTATGCTCTTATCTAAAGTTTGTAGACACTAAGGATCTTTCACTCTCATTTTACATGTTTTAATTTACTGTATTTGATATTTTTGGTTTCATATTACGTTTTTTGTTATTGAACTTGCATTTCTCGGAATTTACCACTAAATTATAAGGTACTGTAATAAATTAACATCACATCAAGTGTATGACAAAACACACACCATGAAACTTTAAAACGTCTACGTCCCATTTGCTTTAAAATGATTCGAGTGTTCATGAATCATGTAGGTCATGGTATCGCTTTTGGTTTATTTGTGTCATCACCTTTTTTTTTTCTTTAATACNAGACTTCTATGAAAGACTTGGTATTTACCAAGCTTTTGCAAAAAGCTTTTCAAAAAACTAGTCATGCAATGCAAAAAACCATATCAAAAAGCTTTTTGTAATAGTAAAAACTCTTTGTGTGGTTTTCCCATTGTGGATGCTCTAATGAAGAACCTATCAACTAATCATAGCCACCCATTTATATTTTCCACCTTTTCTTTCAAAACAACATATCTTGCAAACGATAAATCTTCAAGCTACAAAAAAAATACCATCTCGACGAGAGTTAAATGATCTTTCTATAGATATGCATTGTTATATACTTTCGACCATTTTTTTTTTTTTTTAATTTCCGCCCAGAAAGAATCATATATGATTCGTAAAAATCATATATGATTCGTAAAAAATCATATATGATTCGATTCTTACGAATCATATATGATTTCTTACGAATCATATATGATTCGTATGAATCATATATGATTTCTTACGAATCATATATGATTTGTTAACATCGAATCATATATGATTCTTACGAATCATATATGATTTTTCTGGGCGAAAAAAATAAAGTTCATCGAAAAAAAAGTTCGTTGAAAGTATATAACAATGCATGTTTATAGAAAGATAATTTAATTCTCGTCGCGTTGGTATTTTTTTGTAGCTTGACGATTTATGGTTTGCGAAATATTTAAGTTTTAAAAAAAGAGTGGAAGTTTATTTTTTTATTTTGATAAAAAAATGAGTGGCTAAGATTGCTTGATGGGTTCTATGGTAAAAGTTGGATCCATAAAGAACTTTTGGCTAGTTAGCAAAATACAGAGTAAACAAATACCACTAAACAAATACCACAAAAAATAGGAAACAAAAGAGGAAAAAGACACCAGCCTAAGCTCATAAAGAAATCTCATCTCAAGCATAGAAGGCAAAATCTTTCAGCACACTCTAATTGGAATGGGAAACTTTATAATCAGAGGAGATATCCTAATCATTTTGCCATCTATTTAAACCACCAAAAAAGCCAAGACACTCCATCAACAAACAGATAACTAACCCAACTTAAAACAAACATATAACTAACCCACTACCCACTTTATTTGGATTGTATTACGAAAACAATATAGTTGAACATTTGTTTTAGAATTTTATTTTGAGTTTAAACGAATTTCGATGAATATATAAAGTTCATCGTGGAGGCATCTTTATCAAAACTAATACAGTAACAGTTTCTAAATATGAACATACATTAAAGCAAAATGAAGAAAAAAATCATTTTCATATCATAGTTTTACATTTAATTTCACGATTACAATCATTGTACTTGTTATCTTCAAACAAATGCTTTGCATGTTACGTAGTACAAAATTGTTTAAAGATTATTATCTGTAAACAAATGCTTTGCATGTTACGTAGTACAAAATTGTGTAAAGATTGTTATCTTCAAACAAATGCTTTGCATGTTACGTAGTACAAAATTGTTTAAAGATTATTATCTGTAAACAAATGCTTTGCATGCTACGTAGTACAAAATTGTGTAAAGATTGTTATCTTCAAACAAATGCTTTGCATGTTACGTAGTACAAAATTGTGTAAAGATTGTTATCTGCAAACAAATGCTTTGCATGTTACGTAGTACAAAATTGTTTAAAGATACGTTACTATATGAAGGTACGAAATTCTGCTCGCACATTGATGAGGTACATCATTGTGACCACCGTATATGCAAATGGGAGGTGATTTGTATACTTCAAAATGTTATTAGGACAATCATATGTACAAATAGTTGAAGCACAGTATTAAAACTGTACAAGTATTTAATGCAAAAATAGAGTGTCATAATCATTTTTGAAAGTGTGCAAATCAATTCCCTATACAAATAGTGAGGGGTGGACATAAAGGGGTTTCCGGAGGTTCACGGGAACCTCATGGATTCTATTCATATACAGTAAATTTTGTCAAAAATCATTATTTTTTCGAAAATGAACCTGATAACTTCATAATTCTTCTACATTTTTTTTTCATTTGCACCCAGTAACTACAATTTCTGAGTTTGGCCCTACCAATAGTACATCAAATTCATTATTTCAGTGTTATCATATGGAGCTTTGATATATGGACCTAATTAAATAAATCTAAAGGGGGACTTACCGCATAAATGAGTTGTACAGTTATGTAACTGTACAAGTCATTTATGCGGTAGGTCCCCTTTTAGGTCCATTTAATTATGCCCGTTTATCATTTTCCTATCATATGTGACATGTCACGCAGTGTCTAAAACCATACTTAAACTCACATTTTATTTTATTTTTAATTTTTTTGTTAACAAGCTACTTACATGGTTACATACGTTTAGGCCACAAACTATTTGGTTGAGGGGTTTTACTCTTCCAGATTAGCCTTTACGTGTTAATATTATAATGATCATGTGGTTATGTTCGTAGCCACAACGTGGACGATTTTGGTAGTGACCATGGTCGATTACAACTTTGAGAGTGATGTTGCTTCAATAAACAATGGTGTCAATTAGGTACTGGTCAAGGTATGATTGTGTATTTTGGGGTAAACGACAAATTTGGCTCGGAAGTGATATTCCCTTTCAAAAATAATGGGAGGTGATTTGCACACTCCCTTAATTGATTGGCACACTCTAATTTAGAGTGTACCAATCAATTTAGAGAGTGTGCAAATCACCTTCCAAAAATAATGGTACTAGTGTTTTGGAAGTGATATTCCCTTTCAGAGGAGATATCCTAATCATTTTGCCATCTATTTAAACCACCAAAAAATCCATCCAACTAACAGGAGTACTATAGTAGTATAGTGATACACACTCACAAAAAATAATCCACAAAACACATCTACAAAACTAGTTGGCGTTGTTTGATTGGTTGAATATAAAAGAAGAGAAAAAACCTAACAAATCAAAACCAATCAAATAATGCCAAGTAATTTTGTGGATGTGTTTGTGAAATATTTTTTGTGAGTGTATCACTACTCAACAAATGGATAACTAACCCAACTTAAAACAAACAGATAACTAACACACTACCCACTTTATTTTAATTGCATTACGAAAACAATAGTTGAACATTTGTTTTAGAATTTTTATGTTGGGTTTAAACGAATTCGATGAATATATAAAGTTCATCGTGGTGGCATCTTTATCAAAACTAATACAGTAACAGTTTCTAAATATGAACATATATTAAAGCAAAATGAAGAGAAAAAAAAAAAAAATCATTTTCATATCATGGTTTTACATTTACTATAGGATGTAAAATACGATAAATAAATAAAAAAGAACATTTAATTTCACGATTACAATAATTGTACTTGTTATCTTCAAACAAATGCTTTGCATGTTACGTAGTACAAAATTGTGTAAACATTCGTTACTATATGAAGGTACGAAATTCTGCTCGCACATTGATGAGGTGCATCATTGTGACCACCATATATGCAAATTGGAGGTGATTTGCACAATTCAAAATGTTATTGGGATATTTATATGTACAAACAGTTGAAGCACAGTATTAACATTGTACAAGTATTTAACACAAAAATAGAGTGTCCCAATCATTTTTGAAAGTGTGCAAATCAATTCCCTATACAAATAGCGAGGGGTGGACATAAGGGGTTTCCGGTGGTTCACGGGAACCCCATGGATTATATTCATATACTGTAAATTTTGTCAAAAATCATGATTTTTTCGAAAATGAACCTGATAACTTCATAATTCTTCTATAATTTTTTTCATTTGCACCCGGTGACCATGGGCTGAGCTATTGAAGGACCGGGAAGGGTCCCGGCCTCCCTAAGCCTAATCTCGTTAGTGTATTTTTTCGCGATTTCATACGTTAAAATTTTATTTTTTTCATCTCGGCTCTACCATCTAATGTTCTTTTGGAAAAAAAATTGTTTCGACCTCCAAAATTTTTTTTCTAGCTTCACCATTGCTGGTGACTATAATTTCTTAGTCCGGCAATAGTACATCAAATTCATTATTTCAGTGTTTTCATATGTGACATGTCACACAGTATCTAAAACCATACTTGAACTCACTTTTTTTTTTTTTTTTTTTTTTTTTTTTTTTTTTTTTTTAACAAGCTACTTACATACGTTTACAGGGACGGAGGGTGCACAAAAAAAATTGAACAGTAATACTAGAAACATATTTCGATGGACCGGGTGCATTTAAGATGACTTTAGAAAAAATCGATGTTTTCTCAAAAAAGTAACACTACATTGAAAAAATTCATGGGGTGCACGGGCACTCGCGGGAACCCCCTGGCTCCGTCCCTGTACGTTTAGGCCACAAGTTATTTGGTTGAGGGGTTTTACTCTTCCAGATTAGCCTTTACGTGTTAATATTATAATGATCATGTGGTTTGTAGTTATGTTCGTAGCCACAACTTGGACGATCTTGGTAGTGACCATGGTCGATTATAACTTTGACAGTGAGGTTGCTTTAATTAACAATGGTGTCAATTAGGTACTGGTCAAGGCATGATTGTGTATTTTGGGGTAAACGACAAATTTGGTTTGGAAGTGATATTCCCCTTTCAAAAATAATGGTACTAGTGTTTTGGCCAGTTAGGCTTTTGTTTAGTCATTCGGAGATGATTTGCAAACTCTTTCAGTTGATTGGGACACAGCAATTTAGTGTGTTTGGACATTTATAATCTCATATGGGTAAACATACTTAATTAAGTGGGTATAATTGTCAAAACATACTAAATTAGAGTGTCCCAATAATTTTATAAAGTGTGCAAATCATCTCCCTTACTCCCTTAGTCATTGGTTCAACATATTTTCAACTTTAATATTATTAAATAGGGTTAATTGGTTAAAATGTATAATACTGGTCGATTTTTGTTATTATTATTATTTTTTCATAAAAGTAAATTTATTAAGGAAAGGTGCCAAAAAAACTGGCAATGTATTTTGTAAACTTTCAAATTTTGATTATTGTGTGTATTTTATAACTATTAAATCCATGTAAAATAACTATTTTACTTTTTAAAATTTGAAAAAAGTAAGAGTAAAATGGTAACAAAATGCATACTAATCGAAATTTGAAAGTTCAATACACGCAATAGAAAAAAGTTCAGTACTCACTGTAACAAAAAGTAGCGACTATAATAAATTTTCAAGCAATTAACCATAGTAAATAATCATCCATTTATGATATACGAGTATCATTAACGTTTCTTACTCAAGTCATGTCATTCTTAGTAACAATTTGACATGATCAAATACGTGTAAATGAGACTCCGAAAGTCGGAACCATCAATTTATGTTTTAAGCAAAAAAATAAGATAAACCACCATCAACAATCTAGCTAAGAACATAGATAAGGCTGGATGCAATAGACCGTGATTAATCGGTCGTGTCCCTTGGTCAACCGATTTCCAAATCGGTTGAGACCAATGTGGAGTAACATGCAAATATCGGTTGAGGCTACTCAAAAACGAGAATCGGTTGTTTTTCCAACCGATATTACACACACACAACAATTCCAAAAAAAACTTTGAAAAGTTACCGTTTGAAAAAAAAAATTAAAAAATTAAAAAACTTTACCACTTTACATCCTATAAATACCAACCTCAAACACACAATTTCAAACATAATTCAAACACAAAATTATGGCTTGTCGTCTCCCTCATACCGTCGAACAACTACAAAAGTTTGTCAAAAAACAAGCCGACAAAGACGACACGGATCGACAATAGGCTATTGTCGAAGTTATTAAGAAGTTTGAGCTTGCAAAAGCACTCAAACAACGATTGAGAGAACGATACATATATTGCAAAGACATATCGGAAGAAAGAAAAGCTGTGATCGACCAGTTTTTGTACGATGAATATTGCAAAGACGTTGCCGTTACTGAGACATTGTGGGGTTGTGTGAATCAGATACAGGCCCAAATCTCCAACAAGATCCGTTGGAGTTTTGAGAAAAATGTGACAGCTGGTTCTGTATCACAACAGAACCAATAATTTATGCAAGGTGCATCAACTTCTTTCAATGCACCAAGATTTGTTAAGCAACAACAACATCAACCTCATCAGGATCAATTTCGGCTAGGTTATGAAGAAGATGCGGGCTGGAACGAGAGTAAGGAGCGGGAGCTTAGCAGGTTGGAAGCAGAGTTAGAAGCGGAGAAGTTTGCGAACTACTCTGCTTACGACGACAGTTATCGCTCAGACAACTCTCAAACCTAGGATCACTCGGATTACAAGTGAATGTTTATGTTATGTTTTTAATGTTTTTAATCTATGTACTGTTTTAGTTCCAAGAAATATATGCAATGTTTAAATTTGAACGTTTTTGTATTTATAAATTTGTTGTTAAAAAAAAAATAATAAAAAAAATAAAATAAAATAAAAATCGGTCACCACTGTAGCACTTGGGTCATGTTTGGTGTCACCACTGTGTCTAGCCTAAAAGTTGACAAATTATCATTTGGTACCGATTTTTAACTTATCTGACACCTAATGGTAAATCTCATTTATCATCAAAGTTGATAGGACCACAACTAACTTTCTTAAACATTACTAGCGGATCTCATTAGTCCATGGAGACACGGATGGGTGTGTTTGTTAAAATTTGCCCGGAGCTGTGAGCAGCTGTCATAGCTCACCGGCTCACCGCTTACCGTTTCCTAAACAAGCATTGTAAAATTAGCTTTCCTAAAATTTAGTAAAGCTCACCGCTCTTTTACCAGACGACCACTAAAATTCATAATGCTCATTGCTCACTATTCATCGGCCCAAAAAGCTCTATACCGCTCCACGCCAAACACTCTATAATGTGTGTAAAGAGAAGAATCTTAAATCCCCACAATTTCAAGGGTGCTTAAATAACCTTTTTGGAAATGATTTTAACTCCATCTTTAAATCCCTGCCAATGTTCAATGCCAAGTATAATAAGGAGAACTTCGGCCAATATTTTATTTCGAGAGTACCTGGTTCTTTTCATGGGAGGCTCTTTCCTGACAAGACTCAAGAGTATGCACCTTTTTCATTCGTCAGGTAGCCTTCATTGGCTTTCTCAGGTTAGTCCATAGCACCATAGGTAAAAATAAGTAGTTTTTTAATAAATGTTTTCTGTTTTAAGTCCGATAACAATATATGTTTGGGTATTTGTCGTTACTAAGATATAACCTTAATGTTTACATAGATTTTCTAATTTGTATGATAACCTCCATTTACAACTTGCATTTGATCCCATCTACAAAAAGGCCTAAACTTTTTTTGAAAGTGGCAGAGACAAAAAGGCCTAAACTAAACTACAAGTAGCAATTAAAAAGGAATTCATTGCTTTCTTAAAACTAATAACCAAAAATTTGGTCCCTTGGAATCAAAGTCTAAATTAAAACTTTGGATAATCTATCCGAGATTGCTTGTAACCCCTGTAGTTCACTCTTGTAATTTTTAGTTTTATTTTTCTGAATGGCAACTGTATTTGAAAACCATTGCAAGAAGCTAGGGAAAAATTAAAAAGTACACGTGAGGGCTTTACATGGGTTGTTATCACTCAAACCAATTAACAGAAAATCTCCTATGTCTATGTGCTTCTTGCTTGAGTCTTTCTAATAATGTTGCATTTCATAAAACAAAAATATTTGTCCCTAGTCCCTTCTTCGTCAAAAAGAGAGTGAATCTCATGCATCTAAAGACCCAAAAACAAGCATATTGATAGTATGCAAACTGCAGCATCTAAAAATTGGTGGTATAAAAGACTAAAGACCAAAAACTTAATCATACGTGAGCAACCACATGCTATGATAGCCTTTGAAAATTGAAACTCATCTTTTGCATCTATCTATAGCTGCTTTCTAAGCCAAATTTAGTCCTTCCAAAACTTATATATTACAGTACCAAATAGGATTGAAAAGTTAAAATTAGAAATCTGGAACAAAATTCTACGCATGCAAGTATATTGCTATTAATTGTATATCATTTGCCTTTCCTTATATACATTGTCATTAAAGTTTCCATTGTATTCAATTTTGTGTCAAACATTATGTCTTCAACACAAATTGTTATTGATTGCGTGCAAAGCTAAATACGGTATTTGTATGTATATATGTATCAATGTATGTATGGGTAAAAATATAAAGAATTCAAAGAGATTGTTATAAAATTCTGTATATATGTTCCATAAAGATGATAAATGTGATGTTTGTCCATATATGTATGAAGGGAGAAAGAAATACAAATAGAAGTTTGGACACTAACTATCTGCTGTTGTTTTCAGCTACCTGAAGGCCTTGAGATCAATGGACCAAATGTGTACATGGCAAAAACGAGCCCTCCAATCGTGTTTGAAATGTATCGGATGCAATTTCAAAAGGATTTTGCAATGTTTTTAGAATCACGCTCGAAGGAAACAATGCATGGAGGGCATATATGGTCCTCTCACTTGGAGGACGAAATGATGTGGATCCAAGTTGCAATGATAGTAGTTGTTTTTAGGAATGAGATCCTCTCAAATTGAGAGAACAACTTGACTCAAGTTGCATGATTGTGAGCCATTGGATTTGATCCAATGGCTCAAATCAAAAGAATTTCTTTTGATTTAAGCATTGGATCAAATCCAATGGTTCATAATGTACCAACTTGAGTCAAGTTGATCCTCCCAACTTGAGAGGATCTCAATCCTTGTTTTTATAAGTCACTTGTCGATACGGCCAAGGAGGTATACGGTTTTTTCAAGTAATTTGGTTCCTTATAAGTTTTCAATTAATAAAAAGCATCTTCATGTACATATATATCTAATGCAGGGGTTGGTTAAAGAATCAGAAATCAAGTCATTCAATGTGCCAATGTATACTCCGTATAAGGATGAAGTTATGGATCTTATACACAAGCAAGGATCATTTTCTCTTGATCTCTTGGAATCATATGAAGTAAACTGGGATCCATATGACACGGATTATGCAAGTGTGAAAGTTTCTGATGAGCCAATCCATGGGAAAAGGGTTGCAAAAATCCTAAGAGCTGCCGTAGAACCAATGTTGATTACTTATTTTGGAAATTCAGCAATGGACATGGTATTTCAGAAGTTTGAAAAATATGTGAATGAACATCTATCGAGCGAGAAAACAAAGCACTATGTTATACTCGTTTCCATCACCAAGATATAAACTATATATGTACTAGGCATGTACATATATAGTTTATATCTTGGTCATGGAAACGACTATAACATAGTGCTAGGCAGTTTATATCTTGGTCAGGGAAACACATGTTATAGTCGTTTCAATGCCTAGTACATATATAGTTTAGATCTTGGTCAAGGAAACGAGGTCAATAGATGTTCATTCACATATTTTTCAAACTTCTGAAATACCATGAACTGAACTGAACTCCCTATAGGTACTTATGAGTATTTAGTTGTCCGTCTAAAGATTTGAATTTACTTATCATATATGCCAATCTTTTATCTTCCTTCTAATATAAATTGACCTGAACTCCGTATAGGTATTTACGAGTATTTAGTTGGTTTATTATTTCCTTTTCCCTTGCAGTATAAATTCTTTATACATCAACAATACGACAATATACCTGTTTTAGCAAATGCTAAAGAATTGTTTTTAATCAAGCAGATGATAAAATCTTTCGTACTTTATTTATTTTTTTATTATTATTATTTTTTTTAAACTTTTTAAAACTAAATCTTTCGTACTACATTTACATGCTATTTAGCAAAGAAAATTAGCTACTCAAACAACTCTCTGGACTTTTATTTGATTTTTTTTATAACGAATGCTTATTTGTTGCCTAGCTCTTCTCTTTTTATTATCTAATACAAAAACATTCACTAAAAACTAATTTTATATACGTACTTCCACAACAAAAGAATAAGATCATAACATTTCAAAAATGGCTTCACTAGATGTTAAACTTTATCTAAAAATGGATATTCTTGAATCTTGATTCAAATCAGTATCATGTTCATACCCGCTGCCTCGTTGAGTGACTCTGTAGCTTGACCATGCGATCATCAACACCTTCGCAAACCGAACTAAATTAAAACCTGAGGGAAATAATGCGCCTTTGTTACTCTTTAAATTTTAGCTTTTGACTTACTTGTATCTATCATTATGAATCAACAACAACATACTCTTGTATACCATATATTTTTTTATTTATGAAAACATGAAAAGCTTAGTTCAGTTTTACATTCTAAAGAAGATAACAATAAAATCTTTAAGCACACAACATATATTTACTAATAACAACAATTTTGAATCTTAGTCTAATAACTTACAAATATAACTACAGATAAAAATTAAATGACATGGACATCATAATATGTATTTGTGATCGAAACGACTACAACCATAGACATATTTCCATCTCACGTATACTCTCAAAGGCCTCTTGCTTGTTCGTCACTACCCGTTGCTCGCCAACATCAGCTCCATATAACACCTAGCTTGTGAGCCCCCGAAAATCAAAACAAAATAAGAACCAAAGTTAAACTTTTAAGAGATAAGATAATAATGGTAAAAGTTGAAAGAATCACAAACTAAAAAACCAACAATTGTAGATGTTAGCTAGCGAAATTGATGGAAATGGAGGATATAGATCTAAAGGTGGCAAAATAGGTGGGTCGGGTCGGGTTTGGGTCACGGGTCTAGATGGCGTTTACAAACATGGTTCTAGATTGGTTGGGTCCGGATCTAGATGCGTTTTGGTCCAGTTGACAATATTTAAGGAGACCTAACTAGACCCATCTGAACCGCCTAGACCCGTTGGTAATTATTATATAATTGCATTTTGTATCAAATACCCAATTAGACCCATCTATAATATTTAAGGAGACCTAACTAGACCCATTCCATACTAGATATTTACCCAACTAGACCCATGTTTAACCAATAGGTCTCAAATTGTCACCTCTATATAGATCAATTTTTAGGGAGCACTACAAGAATTCAGGCGAATAGCCACGGAGCAAATTTATGGGTAAAAGCCATATTTTCGTAGGTAATTGGGTGGTAGTACCCACGAACCACCCATGACCATATGAAAGATGGGTAAAACCTCCGAGGCTAATTGTATGCCCCCACTATTTACACTATGCAGGTAAATTTACCCACATTATTTAGATGGGTGATTGAGTTACATTCATGGATGAAGTTTTATGGGATTTCTTTAACTCCCGCGAGGATATCCATAGATATACCCGTGGGTAATTTATGTGTAACATTTCCCACAAAGTTATTTCGTGTGTAAAAATCGACACATAATATGCACGTAACTTTCTCACAATAATACGTGGGTAAACTTTCCCACCTATTTGTGACGTGCAAGAGTCATGAGTAAAAATGACCTACTTTTTTTAGTAATATTTTGTGAGTAAATTCATGACTAAATTAACAACGGCTTTATGGGTAAACCGTAGCTACACATTCACATTAAAACGAATATTTAATGGGTAAATCCATGAGTAAATTTTCTCAAAATTTTATTTTTAAAATTTTAAATTGCAACGAAATCTGTTGCATTATAAAACCATACATCAAACACAAAAGGACTCAATAACAGAAAACATGCTATTATAGAAAGATCATTTAAACTTAACACAGATATCAAGTCTCCTAAATGAAAACAACAGTCATCCTAAAGATGTCATAAAGAATGACTAGTGCTTGGGAATGACTAGTGCTTGGATCTTGATGACTAGTGTTTGGATCTTGATGAGCATCTCCACCATCATTTTCACCATCCTTGTTAAAATTTGGAAATTCCATATTGATATGAATGCACACCATCCGAAGAGTCTGGTTTAGTTTGTTGATTTTTCTTGTTAACTTTCTCCCCCACCCTTCATCTAGCTTGGAGGTTGTGGTTGCTATATTCTGTTGGACGCTTCTAATGTCCTTCTAATGTCTAACATGCCAAAGGATAACAAGATGGGTCAGCCTGCATAATTATCTGTCATGGGCTGCAAATCCGCAGGCCCTCAAACCCAATAGAAGGCAGTTATTTAGAAAGCATTGTAACGTTTCTTTTAGGGTTATAACGATTACTTTCCTATGAATCGTTGTGAATTTACATGAAGCACCGATTCATTATGTATAAATAGATTAGGAATTCTATGTAAACATTCAACCCATTCGATTATTCATTATCAATATAAAGAGTTCAATACCCATCTTCTTGTGTCCATATTTATTCTTTATGGTTGATTATTCATGTTGCTTGTTTGATCACAAACGATCCTGGAAACATCCTTAAGAACCTGTCAACAGTGGCATCAGAGCCTAGGGGATCAAACAACATCCATTCATGTTTAATCATCACTCAAAGAAACAAACCTACCATGAAGAAACAATTCATATTCAATCACCATGAAGGAAGCCATGCCAATTGAAGAAGAAACTTTTAGAAACGGTTACAACACCGAGATGGTGGTTAACCAAGAAGAAAGCAACCATGGAAATAATGGATGCATTTGAAAGGGTTGTTGGTTTTTCTCTTTTATCAACAAAAGCCATAAAAATACTTTGCGTGTCAAGAACATGGCGCGAAGATCTACATGCTACAATCAATATTTTGGACGACTTCAAGCACTGCAAGGGGATCACTTTTTGGAACAGAAGAACATGTTTCACAAGGCAAGAATGCCAGGCAAGAATGCCATAGAGATCAACAAGATCGTGTGATCAAACCCTATTAAATAAGCAGACAAGAAGAACAGTCAAGATTGAGCATTTTATTTTTTGATCTTTAATAACAAGTATCAATAAACTAAAAGATTGAAGGAAGGCATGAGCAAGAAGAATCAAGGACAAAGAAGAACAGAGATTTTGGCATATCGACATTAGGGGGAATGTTGGACGCTTCTAATGTCCTTCTAATGTCTAACATGCCAAAGGATAACAAGATGGTCAGCCTGCATGATTATCTGTCATGGGCTGCAAATCCGCAGGCCCTCAAACCCAATAGAAGGCAGTTATTTAGAAAGCATTGTAACGTTTCTTTTAGGGTTATAAAGATTACTTTTCTGTGAATCGTTGTGACTTTACATGAAGCATGTTGGCCTCAACGTTGGATCTTTGTTGGTCTAACGTGGTCACAATATACCAAAGTACACAATATGTTTCAAAGAATTGCTTTGTATTAATTGAAATAATAATATGTCATCATGTGTAAAGATTACAGATTCTAATCTATATATAATGAATGAAAAGGTGCGAATGAAAGGTTGCATTGGTTCGAATGGATACATCCATTCGAATGGTTGTGTCTGTTTGTTTGTAACTGCCAAAAAGCAGTTATAACCCGAGTTGACTTTTTTAAGTTGACTTTGACTTTCGGGTTTGACCTTCTAAATGGGTTGAAGTCGGGTAAGAATGGGTAAGATTGAGATTAACCCAATATTCTCCCCCTTAATCACAATCTTCGTCTCCTAGATCTTTGACTCCAATAAGGTGTCTCATTGTTAGATATTTGATCTCCGGTAGTGCCTTTGTGAGTATGTCAGCCTTTTGATATTCTCCGCTGATGAATTCAACTTGTAAGTCTTCTCTTTCAACGCATTCTCGTATGAAGTGATACTTTGTGTCAATGTGTTTACTTCTCCCGTGAAAAACAGGATTCTTCATTAGTTATATAGCTGATTTGTTATCAACCATAATAGTCACCTTTTCTTCCTTCGATTGTGTAAGCCTGCTTAGTAGTCTTTTCAACCATAATGCTTGTGTTGCTGCTGCAATAAATTCAGATTCGCATGATGATAAAGCTACAGTGGCTTGCTTCTGTGTGCTCCAGCTAATTGGTGANTACTTTGTGTCAATGTGTTTACTTCTCCCGTGAAAAACAGGATTCTTCATTAGTTATATAGCTGATTTGTTATCAACCATAATAGTCACCTTTTCTTCCTTCGATTGTGTAAGCCTGCTTAGTAGTCTTTTCAACCATAATGCTTGTGTTGCTGCTGCAATAAATTCAGATTCGCATGATGATAAAGCTACAGTGGCTTGCTTCTGTGTGCTCCAGCTAATTGGTGATTCACCATAATAGAAAATGATTCCAGTAGTTCCTTTGCCTTCATGAGTATTAACTCCATAACTACTGTCGCTAAAGCCTTGTATTTTGTTTCCTCCATTATGTTTGTAGGTGATACCGTAGTTCTTTGTTCCCTTAACATAACGTAGTACTTGTCTTATTGCTTTCATGTGTTGCTCTTTTGGTTCCTGCATAAAACGGCTAAGTAATCCAATGGGATAACTTAAGTCAGGTCTTGTGTGAAGCAGATATCGTAGACATCCAATTAAGCTTCTATATTTTGTTGAGTTGACCATTGTTCCTTCAGTATTCTTTGTTAATCTCGTTCCTGGATCCATAGGTATTAGGGTTTCATTGCAGTCTGACATTCCAACTTCCTTTAGAATCTTGGTTGCATAAGCAGATTGCTTTATTGATATGTCACCTCCAGTTTGTGTGACTTCTATCCCTAGATAGTAAGCTAATAATCCAAGGTCACTCATTTCAAATTTGTCTTCCATTTGAGCTTTGAATTTGTCGATCTCCTCTTTTGGTGTGCCAGTGATGATTAGATCATCAGCATATACTCCTATTAGTAGAATTGAGTCTTTTGTGGCTTTTTTGTAGATCGCTTGTTCCAATGCACATTTCTTGAAATCTAAAGACTTCAAGGTATTGTCCAGTTTTATGTTCCATGCGCGTGGTGCTTGTCTTAGTCCATATAGTGCTTTAATAAGCCTATAGACTTTACCAGAATTCTCTCGTTCTATGAAGCCTTCCGGTTGTGAAACATAAACTTCTTCTTTTAAATCTCCATGTAGAAATGCAGATTTTACATCAAGGTGATGTACTTCCCATTTGTTGTTAGCAGCTATGGCAAGTAATAATCTTATAGTTTCCATCCTTGCTACAGGTGCGAAAACTTCCTCAAAATCTATGCCATGCTCTTGTATGTAGCCTTTTGCTACTAGTCTTGCTTTATGCTTGACTATGTTTCCATTAGCATCTTTCTTTGTCTTAAATACCCATTTTAAGCCAATTGCTTTATGTCCTTTGGGTAAAGTGGTTAGTTCCCATGTGTTATTTCTATTGATAGAATCTAATTCCACCTTCATTGCTTCGATCCATTTTTGATCGGTTGATGCTTCCTTATAATTCTTAGGTTCATCTTCAACAAGTAATAATCTCTCAGTGTTTTCAAGTAAATCCACCATTGTTCTAAATCCTCTTACAGGCGAGTGATCATATCGTGAGTGTGAAGCTGTGGTTGATGTTGAACCACTATCACTCTGATAGGTTGATCGTATTGAATTGATTGGTGTATTTTGAGAGCTTACTCGTGATGAAATTGTTGATGGTGTGTGAAGTGTTTGTGATTGTGAGGGTGAGCTTCTTGTTGATATTGTATAATCATCATTATTGTGAAGATCATTGTCTTCATCATTTGGTTGGATATCTAGGTCATGGTGTTCATCTGTGGCTTCTAGATTTTCTATTCTGAAGTCGATCCATTCAGGTTCGTTATTAGTATGTTCACTCATGTAATCCTTCCAATCCCATGCTTCATCCTCTTTAAACTTCACGTCTCTACTAACACATACTCTTTGTGTTGTTGGATCAAATAATCTATAAGCTTTTGATCCTTGTTCATTGCCTAAGTATACCATCTTGTTACTTCTATCATCAAGCTTTGTTAAGCGTTGTGATGGTACCTTTGCATATGCTATGCAGCCGAAAACTCTTAGATGTTCTAGGTTTGGCTTTCTTCCTGTAATAGCTTCATATGGAGTAATATCTTGTAGTGCTTTTGTAGGAACACTATTTAAGATTTATATTGCATGTCTAACAGCTTCAGCCCAAAAATCTTGTGGCATGTTGGTTGCTTTCATCATACATCTAGTTGAAGACATAATTGTCCTATTCCTTCGTTCAACTACTCCGTTTTGTTGTGGTGAATAAGGAGCGGTGAGTTGTCGTGATATGCCATTGTCTTTACAATATTGTGTGAATTCATTTGATGTGAATTCGCCTCCACGATCGGTTCTAAACATCTTTAATGTTGTCCTTAACTCCTTTTCTATTGTGTTCTTGTATTCTTTGAAAGTATCAAATGCTTGATCTTTCGTTTCTAGGAATTACGCCCACATATATCTTGAATAATCATCGACTAAAAAGAATATATATTTCTTTCCAGATGGTGTTGGTGGTGTGATTGGTCCACATAAATCTCCGTATATTAAGTCTAAGGGTGATGTTGATCTGGTTTTGGCTTTCTTTGGAAATGGTGCTCTACTATGTTTACCAACTAAACAAACATCACAGATTTGTGTTGTATGTTTAATTGAAGGTATGCCTTGAACTAACTCCCTTTGAGTCATAGATTTTAATGATTCAAAGTTGAGATGTCCTAGTCTTGCGTGCCATAACCAAGTGTTATCCTTTAAGTTTGCTAGTAAGCAAACAGGTGTACCTATTCTCAGACTTGCTTTGTATAGACGGTTTCTTTGTCTAGTTACTTTTATGAAGAGTTTGTCGTCCATGTCATAAAGTCGTAGTTCATCATCTTCCATTACAACTTTACAACCTATTTCGGTGAATTGACCAAGGCTCAATAAATTGCTTTTTAGGCTTGGGATGTAATAGACGTGTGAAATAATTCTTTTTTTCTCGTCATCACATTCTATTAAAATTGACCCTTTGCCTTTGATCTCTATGTGTGATCCATCTCCAAATTTCACTTTTCCACTAACTTTCTCATCTAATTCTTTGAAGTGTTCTCTCACTCCGGTCATATGGTTACTAGCTCCGTTGTCTAAATACCATAGACTATCTAAATTTGTCTCTTGTGTTTCTACCTCTTCGTGTAGTGAGACATTTTGGTCTTCAACTTCTTTTACAAGTGGATCTTCTAAAATAGCCATTAATAAGGTAGGTTCTAAGTCCTCCTCGACAAGATTAGATTGCATGTTAGTGTTTGTCTTGGCATAACACTTATTTGCAAGATGTCCTTTCTTGTTGCATTTGTAACAAGTTACATTGCTAAGATCATAGTTTGATCCTTTGAAGTTGTTATGAGGTTTTTCTCCCTCTTTCTTTTCTCCTCTAAATTTCTCGTGGTTTTTATTGTGTGAGAATTTATTTCTCCCATTACCACGACCTCTAAAATGTTTTCCTCTACCTTCATGTCGTGTAAACATCAATTTCTCTTGATTGTTCTCCTGTTTCCCTTTCTTAAACTTAATCCTTTCTTCATAGGTCTTAAGTCTACCAATTGCTTCTTCAAATGTCATAGTGTTTAGATCGGAATATTGTTCTATAGATGCTACTATTTGCAAATACCTATCGGGTACAGCATTTAGTAATTTCCTCACTAAATTTTGGTCTTTTATTTCATGTCCTAGACTAGCGGCTTTGTTTACAAGAGTTGTTAGTTTTCCTGTAAAGGTATCGATGGTTTCATCTTCCCTCATGTGTAGTAATTCAAGTTCAGATCTTAAGGTTTGAAGTCTGGCTTGTTGTACTTTTTCTTCGCCTAAGTGTCTAGCCTTTAAAGCCTCCCATATTGCTTTTGGGGTTTTATGCTTTGTTATTTGAAGTAATTGATCTTCGGGTAAGGATTGGTAAAGGTATGCAATAGCAGTTTTCTCCTTTTTCTTATCGGGTTGTGTTGAGTCTAATGTCTCTATTGTTTCCCATAACCCATTTGCTTCTAAAATAATTTGCATTCGAATTGCCCATAGTGAGTAATTCGCGGGTTTTAACATCGGGCATTGGAATTGAGGGGTAGTGTTAGGTATACTAGCCTCCTTCTTTCCACTATCTCCACCGTCTTTAGTCATTTCTTAATATTAATGACAAAGTAATCTCCTAAAATTCTAACACGGGATGTGTTAAGAATATAGTGCGCGCTTCTAATGTTTTGTGTCTAATGTGACAATCAAAACCTATAGGATTAGTTAAAATACTATCCTTGGAGATTATAAATTTAAAAAAAATGAATATACCTAATGTTAACTACTCCTTAAAAGTTATTCCTAAATATAATAAGCAGTGTATTTTCACTAGGTTATTATAAAATAAAATGATAAGATACTTATGGTATAATAATACTAGTACTTATCAAAAAAATAAAACTATACTAATAATAAGTAAAGTTTTAAGAAAATAAGGGTGGATTTGTAAATTCCGAAACCTGGGGGGTTATATAGAACCCGGTGCCCTTTTGTGGTTTGGTGATGCCCTAGCGCTTATTATTGCGCCTCTTTCTTCTTCGTTATCTCCTTGAGAGATAAAATCGTCTCTACTTTTTTTGTGAGACAGTTCTACTGCTATGTTCAATGGTTGACCGCCGGTTGTTTGGCTTTGGTTAACCGCCTTCTTCACGGGTATTTGGATGTTCTTGTTTATTCGAGCGCCGTTAATCCTTTAAGGATTTGTTCCTCCGTGGAAAAATCTAATCAAGTTATGATTCAAGTGAATCCGAAAAGGGGTTTGATTCTTATGGATACAACAGGTGTGTTTGTTCCTTTTATGAATCAATTTCTTGTTTTTCCCTTTTCTTTGATGACCCTCGTGTTATACGATGGTATTGGGTTCTTGTTTCTGAATCGGTGTAAGGTTTTGTTTTGAAAAACCTTTTGTTCCCTGTTTCTTTGTTCTCGGTAAAGATAAATTAATGAAAAAAATTTTGCAAAAAAAATTGATGATACCTTTTTGTAGATGCCGGTAATTGAATTACGAGGCGACTAGAATTTAATAGAGTATCTTATGAATCACAAAATGATTGTTTTTCTTATGATTGTGGTTCGAATTACAGTTTTGCAGAAAAAAACTTACCGAGTGTTTCTAGGATATGTTCTTTTCGATTCAGGACAAATTAGGACCCTTGGTATATGATGATTTGGTTAAAGAATTCCAAACCGCTCTGATACCAATTGTTGGCCTCAACGTTGGATCTTTGTTGGTCTAACGTGGTCACAATATACCAAAGTACACAATATGTTTCAAAGAATTGCTTTGTATTAATTGAAATAATAATATGTCATCATGTGTAAAGATTACAGATTCTAATCTATATATAATGAATGAAAAGGTGCGAATGAAAGGTTGCATTGGTTCGAATGGATACATCCATTCGAATGGTTGTGTCTGTTTGTTTGTAACTGCCAAAAAGCAGTTATAACCCGAGTTGACTTTTTTAAGTTGACTTTGACTTTCGGGTTTGACCTTCTAAATGGGTTGAAGTCGGGTAAGAATGGGTAAGATTGGGATTAACCCAATAAAGCACCGATTCATTATGTATAAATAGATTAGGAATTCTATGTAAACATTCAACCCATTCAATTATTCATTATCAATATAAAGGGTTCAATACCTATCTTCTTGTGTCCATATTTATTCTTTATGGTTGATTATTCATGTTGCTTGTTGGTTATTATGTGTTTCTGTGTTCCCAGATTAGGGTTAAGATAATCAATGAGGTACCGGATATTCACTTGAAATCGTGGTATCACTTTCCAATAGAAACTATTCGACCCTATGCCTGGGTTACACGAATATCTCTATGGGATAAGACCAAGTGATGTTCTTGTTTTAGGCACAAATCAAGAAC
>LBNU01016954.1:55368-73811 GCA_014162995.1 Artemisia annua | reverse complement strand
ATTCCACAAAAGTTTTGGTGTAATGCCGTTGACACATCAACGTACATTCTAAATCGAGTCTTAATTAGACCATTTTTAAACAAAACCCCTTATGAACTATATAAAGGTAAAAAGCCTACATTAGTATACTTTAGAGTGTTTGGAAGTAAATGCTTTATTCTTAACACCAAGGATTATCTCACCAAATTTGACCCAAAGTCTTATGAAGGTGTATTTCTTGGATATTCACAAAATAGTAAGGCTTACATTGTTTTAAACAAAGAAACCTTAAGAGTCGAGGAATTGTTGAACGTAACATTTGACGAGAGTCCACCTCCCTCTAAGACATCACTTTTGGTAGATGATGACTTAGTTGAAAGTCAAGCTATGGAAAATCAAGTAACCATAGAAGATGACAAGGAAGAAGAACCACTAAACAAAGAAATTGTTAATGTTAAAGAATCCAAAAGTCATCCATTAGATAATGTCATAGGTAAAATTAACGAGAGAACGTTAAGGTCTAAAGCCCAAAATGAAAGTAACTACTTTTGTTTCGTGTCAACCATTGAACCCAAAAACATAAACGAAGCCATTAAAGATGAGTCATGGGTAATAGCCAAGCAAGAAGAGAGAAACCAATTTGTTAGAAATGATGTGTGGACATTAGTTCCTCAACCTAAGAGTCAAACTATAATTGGTACAAAATGGGTTTTTCGAAATAAAATGGATGAAAATGGTGTTGTGTCTAGAAACAAAGCTAGGCTAGTGGCACAAGGATATAACCAACAAGAAGGCATTGACTACGATGAAACTTTTGCCCCGGTAGCTAGGCTCGAGTCAATTAGAATCTTACTTGCATATGCATGTGCACACAACTTTAAACTTTTTCAAATGGACGTCAAAAGTGCATTCTTAAACGGTTTCATAAATGAAGAAGTATATGTTGCTCAACCACCGGGCTTCATTGATTTTGAAAAACCTAATCATGTCTATAAACTTAAAAAGGCTTTATACGGACTTAAGCAAGCTCCAAAAGCATGGTATGATCGACTCAAAACCTTCCTAGTTGACCATAGGTATATCATGGGCTTAGTTGATAATACTCTCTTCACTAAGAAGAAAGATTCACATATTATCATAGTCCAAATCTATGTTGATGACATTATATTCGGATCAACTTGTCAAGAATTATGCGATGATTTCTCAAAAATCATGCATGACGAGTTTGAAATGAGTATGATGGGAGAACTCAACTTTTTCCTAGGACTCCAAATCAAACAACTAGAAGATGGTATCTTCTTTAACCAATCTAAGTATATTAGGGACATGCTTAGGAAATTTGGATTAGAAGATTCTAAACCAATCAAAACACCCATGTCCACGGAAACTAAACTTATCAAGGATGAGGAAAGTGAATCCGTAGATAGCACTAAATATAGGGGTATGATTGGAAGTCTACTTTACCTAACGGCTAGTAGACCCGACATTATGTTTAGTGTTTGTCTATGTGCTCGTTTTCAAGAAGATCCTAAAGTAATTCATCTTGAAGCCGTTAAAAGGATCTTTAGATACATTAAGGGCACTACACACTTAGGATTATGGTATCCCAAAGGAACGGGAATGGACACCATAGTGTATGCCGACTCGGATCATGCCGGTGACTATGTTGATAGAAAAAGCACAAGTGGTACTTGTACTTTTGTTGGACATTGTCTCACCTCATGGTTCTCTAAGAAGCAAACGGCTCTCGCTATCTCAACAACGGAAGCCGAATACGTTTCGGCCGGAAAGGCATGTCAACAAGCTCTTTGGATGAAGCAAGCTCTTGTCGACTACGGAATTCAACTAAACGACATCTCCATTCTTTGCGACAACAAAGGAGCCATAGATCTTAGTAAAAATCCCGTCCAACATTCCCGAACCAAACATATCGAAATTCGTCATCACTTTCTTCGTGACAACATCCAAAAAGGAAACATCTCAATCGAGAAAGTTTCTTCCGAAGACAACATAGCCGACATTCTCACAAAACCTCTCAAACGAGAACCCTTTAACCTTCTTAGGTTAGGCTTAGGACTCATGGAACCCACATTGTAGTTCTAAACATTAGACAAAAATCACAAAAACCAAAACAAATAAAAAATTTTTTTTCTCAGCAGAGTCGGCGGAACCCTGCGACCCAACGGGCGGAACCCCCTTTTTGGTTCCGCCGTATCCGCCGACCTGCAGAACTTTTTATTTGTTTATATTAAACCAAACACCCCTTTCCACCCATCATTTCCAAACTGCCACTATTCACTCATCCTCACCCACGAATTTTTGATCCTGAAACCATCCTCATTGCTCTCTAATCATCATTGTAAGTATCCTAAACATAATTACACTCCTGATCTGAGTCTAGGAATTCTATTTTTGCACAAAATCAAAAACTTGGGGTTATGCATTAACTTGAGAAATTAATGTAGAAACTTAGGTGTTAAACAAAACTAATCATGTTTCCCATAGTTAGGAATTGCATTCTTATAAACTATTAACATGTTTACTAAAACACCCCATGTCAAATTCTTGCAAAAATTTCTCACAAATAGGACAAATATTTTTTCGTCTCACATTGTGAATACAAAATCAAAACGTTATGTTTAAAACATCACTTGCATAATGTCTCTTGAATGCTAAAGGGAATACATAACCAATATGTATTTTCGGGTACATTCAAACGAAGCTACATTGAACTAGGAGCGTTTGGGTTATCTTTTGTTTTATAACAAAACTTGCACTATAAAAACGTTTTGAGCATCAAAATGAGTCAAGATAACCGCACCTCCACATGGTTTTCATATAGGCACACACTAGAAAATCTACATTGCAATAGTCGTTAACATAGACTAAAATGTGATATTTTATTTTTTCTAGGAATCATCATGCCTCCCGTGACTCATTACGATCACAAAGACACCACTAAGTACCTTCCAAAACATCACAAAACCAAAGGCCTTACCGAAAACCAAATCAACATCTTCAAAGCCCTAGAAAAGAGATATGTCCATGAGGGTAGAACCATCGACCCATCCTTCCTAGCCAGAACAAACCTACCCGCCGAATTTGCGGCCATTAACTTTGATTGTCTCTTGGAGATAAACGAGCCTATTTGTCCTAGGTTCATTCTAGAGTTCTATGCTTCCGTCAACCTCTCTTCCGATGATTATAGACGTATGTCTATAAATTTCTCGGCTAGTGGCCATCCTTACTCCTTCACCCTAGATGAGTTTGCTCAAATCCTAGGTGTCCCAAACCGTGTTACTTGCATCTACACCGACAAGCATACCCTCTCAACTCTTGACACGCTCATTGACCGCATTCATCCCTATGATACACCTCTTGTGTCAAAAGATGTACTTCGTGACCACCTCTTCATTAGGATCACCACCACTAGGAGAACCCGTTCGAGAAATGAGGTTAACAAGGATCCATATGGAATGGAACTCAATGAACTCAAGCCCCAATTCGAGAAATGGGAGGAAGTCCTTAGAGCCAATGTCATTAGCACTCTAGGAAACCGGGATCATATCAATGTTTGCCTTTGCTACATGATGTACTCCTTGTCCTTTAGGCAACCATTCAACCTTGCCTACTACATGGCCAAGAGAATGGCCGACATTCCCGTGCAAGGCACAACGGCTATGCCGTATGGAATGCTCTTGACCCGTCTCTTTAGGTTCATCTCCCCCATTCCTCCAACTCCTAGAGGTCTTCGCCTAGACTACTCTCTCATCCCACACACATTTGTCCCACTTAGTGATAAGAGAGTCTACAAAACCCAAGGCAAACGCCCTCATCCTCCTACCTCATCATCATCATCTTCAATGAGTGAAGATGAGACTTTGCCCAACTCTAGGCTTCCACCTCTAGAATACCTTTCACAACTTCCAACTATTCCTAATGAGTCGGCGGAGTTCAAGCAAACGAAGGGGATGTTCAAGAACATCGGGAGGTTCCTTGGCAAGCTCAAGAAGAAGATTGACAATCAATGAGAGCGGGTGTGTAGGAGTATTTGGCACTAGGTGGTATTTGAACAATTTAGTCATTTGAACAATGTGTGTTATGTTTTATGTGTTGGTAGGATATTTGGTACAATTTGGAACATGTTTGAACTAACTTTGATGCAGGATGACAACATTTGGCATGTTGTCAAATTTTCAAGTTTATGAAAAATTTCACTAAGTATAGTGAAATTCGCTAGCCCCCGGTCAAAGTCCAACCGTATGCGTGTTTACATGTCCAATTTTTGCATTTCCTAACCAGATATGAATTATATTTTCACTTTTAAGATTTTTCGGAAAATTTGAAAATCGTCTTGTGGGTCAAAATAGTGGACTGCCACTTTTTAAAGGTCTGGCGGAACTGGCGGCACTCTCAGAAGGGTTCCGCCAGTGTAAATTTCTGGGCAACCCAGAAATGGCCCAACGGAAAAGGCGGTACCCTCATCTGGGTTCCGCCCGTTTAGTCCCAGGGTTCCGCCATTCCTCCTGGGAATTTTTATTCATTTTCAAAATTTTAGAAATCCAAACTTCCTCAAATCAACCTTGTTTGTTAGAAACTCATTCCTTGCTAGTTAATAACATCATTAGGAGCATTCTAAGATCCTAAAATCAATAGGAATCACTTTCCCGCCAAAAACCAAATTAAACCATAACCACCTCAAGGAACCCTCACACATAAAGGAAGGAACCCTTCCAAAGGATCCTTCCAATCCGTGAAACATATTCTTCCAACCAATTTGACAAGACCACTAAGCATTTAGTGCAAATCTTTGTCTTCTTACTCCATCTCCTCCATTGGATTGACTTCCAAATGATTTGACAACCTTCATTACTCACCCAAATCATTAGAAACCTCAAAATTTCTATGGCCAAACATCAAATCCAAACACTCCCTCCAACATCTCTTCCACCCTATAAATTTAACCATCTTGGAACACCTCAAATCACACCATCACCATCAAAATCCCTCCTCTTAAGCTTCTAAACCCAAAACTTTGACAATGACAAAGTCAACAATCACCTCTCAACCACCTCGACCCGTTCGGAAAACCGCCCGAATTAGTGTCAAACCGATTTGGTCACACCAAACCATCAACCTAAGCTCCTCATCTTCGGATGAATTCTCTTCACCCATAAAAAGTGAACACTTTTTAAACCTTGCATCTCCAACTCCATCACCCAAGGGAACAAATGAGCTCACAACTCCACCACCAACAAAATCACCCGTTGACCCAACTCCACCAAGTGCACCAATCCAAACATCCAAAACTCCATCACCATCAACACTACCTCAACTTGAACCAATGGAGTTATTTGGGTCTCCTCCAAAATCACCACATCCATTTGTCCAAGATCTTAATGATCTTCCACCTAGATCAACAAATCCACCACCTTTGACAAATGAAAAACCAAGCCCATTGTTTGACCACAATGAGCCTTTTGATCAAATTCCACCACCACAACAAGCCTTCAACCAACCTAAACCATTGTTGTTTCACCCTATATTCAAAGACATCCATGGTCCTCTATATGGAGAACCCAACTTTGAAAATCATGATCACCTAAGTTCACCACATTCACAACCTCAACTCTTTGAGTCTTTTCTTCCTTCTTATGACGAAATTCAAAGAATGGTAGAAAACCACCTCCATCAAGCAATGGACTTGCAAACCACATTGCTTGAATCCATTTCAAACCCATCCCCCAACCAAGAAACCAAAACCAACCTACCTCCACCACCATCATCAAATGACCCATTTCCACCCACTCATCACCATGCTTGCTCACAATGTGAGCAAATGGTCTAAATAGGTGAAAGCATCAAAACATTGCTTCACCAATTTCAAGATGAGACCCGCTTCGCCATACAACACATCCTAGAACGTTTGGATGCTCTTTCCCATCCAAACCAATCCTAGAGCCTTTTTGGAGGCCCTTTGCCCCATTTTAGGAAGTGTTGGAAGTCTTCTACTTATAGAAGTAGGATTTTTTTTCTTTTATTTCTTGGTTATTTTTAACTTTTATTTTTTAGAAGTAGGAGTGTATTTTCATTGCATGTCTTTTGACCTTTAGAAAGTCAAAATTTTACTTGGAATGATATCTTCTACTACTACTTTATTTTCATTGTTGGTTAATCATATATGAGTTGTGATTGTGGTTGATTATATTCTCATAATATGTGGTGAGTACATGCTTGATTATGTATCATTATCACCAACTAACCATTTTTTTGTAGGTTCAAAATCCATGTTTCCCAACTTGGCTCTTCTTTTAGGGGGAGTATAGACCAAGGGGGAGCAAGTGCATCGTTCCGCTACGCTACTCTTCTTTTTGTTTCAACAAAAAGGGGGAGAAAGTTATCTAAACTTAGTAACTTAAAATCATTTTCATCAATTAAGTAAAACAAGTTTGATACAACATTTTTTTTAAGCCTTAACACAAAAATTTGTGAGCTTAAAAACAAAGTTTATGTTTTGTCATCAACAAAAAGGGGGAGATTGTTAATACAAATATCGCCTAAAAACGTTATTTATATATTACGATCTTTGCTAAGTTTTGTTAATGACAAAGTGTAAACTTTAGTTTCTAGTAAAACATGATTTTAGTTTAAAGTCTTGCATAACTAGACATTTGCTACATTTACATTTCATATAAAACATAATATTTTCATATTTCTTTAAATAGAAATGTCACATCCCATTTATGGTAAGTTTTGTCAACATACATTTAAGGAAAGATTGTGTGTTTGACTCAACATAGATTTCTTACACAAGGTTTGTGTGTTTGACTCACCATAGGTTTCTTACACAAGTTTTGTGTTTGACTAAGAATTTATTTGATGTGACTTTGGATGGTTTGGCAAGTTATGGCAAAACATACTGTCAGACCTGGCGGAACCCTCGTGGTACACGGGCGGAACCCTTCTGAGGGTTCCGCCGTATCCGCCAGACCTGCTGGATGTTTTGCTATAAATACCAAGCCATTTGTTAGAATTTTCTTTTTATCACTTCTCATTATACTTTGCACATACACATTCATATCTTTCATCTAACCCTTTAACATCTCATTGTTGTGAAGATTCTTTTGTAGCAAAGAAGTTCACAAGTGCATATTAAGTTACAAGTATCCAACACAACGTTGCAAGACTTGTTAGCTTAGCATCGTGTAGACTTTGTGTAGTTTACACTTCATTTGATTGTGTGTTTTAAGTTGTGATCGATTAGTATTTTAGTCCTTAAAATACATAGTGTGACGGGAGTTGTTGTACCCTTGTAAAGAACTAAACGGGAGTGGTTGTACCCATGTAAAAGAACTTGACATCTAGCTTAGTGTCGGTAAACTTGTAAGCAACGTGTAAGGTTTTCTCCGCCGGTGAAAGGAGCTTGTTGACTAGTGAAAAAAACTCTCGAGTTGGATACTCGGGACGTGGATGTAGGGCAAGGAAAATAGAGTTCCTTGTAGCCAAACCACGATAAACAATCGTGTCATGGTTTGATCGTTTCTTTCATTACACTTGCATATTACTTATTGTCTTTGTGTTTATATCTTTGATTAAACAAAAAGTTTCAAAAGATAATTAGACTAAAAACCGGTAAACTATTCAACCCCCCTTCTAGTTTTCCACACACATCAATCATAGAGCCAAGTACGAAGGATCATAACTAAGACCAAATGGAATCATAACACGATAACAAATCAAAGACAAAGTCAAGAGAGAGAAAGTGTGCACTCTTACTGAAAGAGTACTGAATATCTATACCTCAACCAAATGACAAGGCAGACAATAGAAAGGATCAAACAAAAGTTGAAAACCCTCCTTCTTCACAGCACCTAGACGAATCAGAAGTTGAGAATTATTTACTATTTCATTTCAAATCAGATTTCTTCCTTTTTGGTTATCTTTCCATTTTAGGTAACTTTCCAAATTTAGCAACTTTCTATTTATTGTAACTTTCCATTTTGAGTAATTTTACTCATTTCAATAACTTTCCAAAAATAGCAGGTTTCCAAAATTAGAAAGTTTCCTTATTTAGTAAGTTTCCATAATTGGCAGGTTTTCAAAATTAGAAGGATTCAATATTATGACTCAGTTAAGTCATCAATCAAATATCATTATGGAAATAAGCTTCATTTTAGCAAGTCATGATAGTTTAGGGTTTCAAATGCCAACTTTCCAAAATTTAGGGTTTTAAATGCAATTATGCCAAAGTTAAGGGTATAAATGAAAATATTACAAGTTTTCATATTTTATACAAATAATACACAAATTAAGTAATATTTACTGACCAAACCTTCAAAGTTACAATTGTTACATATTTAACCCTTTAATTATATTAATTTCAAATAAAACCTTAATATATATATCATTTACAAATTATATATATATAACAAATTCATATTAATACATTAGCCCCTAAATTTCCAGAAATTACAAAATTCATCCTTCATATAATAATATGTGCGAAAATACTTTCATTTCCAAAATTTACAAAACACAACCCTCTAATTTAATAATTTCCAATTCTAGTTAAATAATTAATATAATTAAAATTTAACCCTTTAATTTACAAAATTAACACATTACACCCCCATATAATAATTTTTACGAATTACCTCTGACCTAATAAGATTTACAAAAATATCCCATAATTTTATATAATTACAAAACAGCCCCTAAACTTTATATTTTCAATTCGGTTTAATTATTAAATTAAAAAATCAAATCCAAATTTATATAATCACTACCAACATTTATTCTAACCTTACAATACATAAATTAATCAAAGAAAACCATAAAACCCCAAATCATGAGTTTATACGAATTAATAACCACTAATTAAAAATCAATATAATTACAATTAAATCAAATAATTATCATAAGCCTTCAATAATATCAAATATATTTTATTTAGATTTATTATAATCCGAAATGATCCAATAAAAATCATATCTCAATTTTTATAAATATCCATGGCCGATTTACATAGCTTCCTATATTTTAGGGTTTTAGTTTTCTTTTAATTCAATAAGCTTGATGAAACATGTAAATTCATGTTTATGATTTTTCCCAGGTCTCATATGATTAATTAGAGTAAAGAATTGAATTAGAAAGAATTATACCTTTTAAATGGCCACCAATAAATCAAAATAGCTAATTTAAAGACTCCACCACCTTCACCACTATTTTTCCAGCCTTATAAGATTTAAAATAAGTCTAGGAAAAATAATCAAGAGCCTCCAAAAGGGCTTGTAGAACCAGAATTATTTTTGAGAGTGATTTTAGGGTTTTTAATTTGGTAAAAAATGATTTTGTAACAAAATACATCATATAAAGAGGAGGGGGGAGGTGATTTCGGCCAAATATAGGTAAGGAAAGTTGAAAAACAATTTTCATAATTTCCAAAAATATTTGGATGCTTATCTCTTAATATAAAGTTATGTATAAATATTTAATTAATTTTGGACCTTAATTAATTAATTACACATGACCAATTATTTTTACTTAAGTTAAAACATTATAAATATTCCCAAAAAAATAATAATGATCAAATATTACTCATTTCTAAGTTTTTGGGATTTATTTGGTTATTTAATTAATTGTTTATTTAAGTTTTTGATTATAAGGGCAATTTGGTAATTTTGCACAATTGTGAATTTTAGGTTTTACATGAAAATTGTACCTGATGGCGTCAGATGTCACTACGTGGCACCGTCACTTGAAGACACAAGAGGTGGATTTATGTTTGCACCAGTCGTCCCAGTGAAGAAGTCATGGATTAACACCTGACGACGTCAGGTGTTACAAATTGTAGGCCGTCACGTGTAAAGCTAAAGAGAGACGACCCAAAGGAGTTTATAAGGCGACGACGTCAGAAGTGGATCTAGGTGATCCGAGAACCCTAAACACGGCGATCTGACGGCGTCAGGATCTATAACCTGACGCCGTCAGCCTTGTAACTCTCTATATATTTTTGCAATTTTCATTCATTAGGGGGGGGAACTTTTGTGCAACAAACCCTAGCCGAATTTTACAGCTTTTGAAAGGGTTTCAACCCCTTCTTTCATTCATGTTTAATTGAAGATAAGTTATCCTTTAATCATTCAATATGTCTATGTCTTGTTTGATTATATTGTATGCTTTTCTTTCTTTTGACATGCTAGCTTAGGTTTATTTGTGTTTGCTTAGATATAATGAAACCTAGTTATTAATTATTGATTGTTGATTTGTTATTGATTGTTGTGGGGTGATTGATTTTAGGGTTAGGCTTAAGAAAACTGGCTAACTTCCTATACAGTAACTTGCTTGAACGTCTTAAGAAACGTAATCGGATGCGTACGACGGTTTTATTGGTTGTATTTAATGTATAAGTAACTATTAATGATGCCATGATAGGATACTAAACGTGTCGTCATAGGAAGAGATAGAAGCTTATAGAGCTGGGTAAGACCGTACACGCCCCCACGAATAGTATTAAGGAATGCAACCCTTCATCTACGCAATTGTGATAAATCAATTACTCAATAAAAGATAACTAGGGAGTATTGAAATCTAAGTAAACACGCTTTTCTCACTAAAAGAAATTCATCGCATTTACTTTTCTTGTTATTTTATTTTTATTGCATTAGTAGTTATTTGGGTTAGTTGGCTAGCAACTAATACCGCCTACTCTTCCAATACCCGAGATTTTTAATTGCTTTCTATAAAATATAAAAAATACTAAAAGAATCATCCTTCACCTTTAGACCTAGTTAGATTAGCTTCAATCCTAACGGACACGATTCCCCGAGAGACGATCAATCCCCCAGTACTTGTCACTCACTATACTACATCGGTCAGGTACACTGGCTGGTGGGGATTGCAAGCTTCTCAAGATCCCTTGAGACGTAAAACCTTTTGCAAGGTTGCAAAACCACGTATCAAGTTTTTGGCGCCGCTGCCGGGGAATAGTCATTGTTTAGGTTGCATTTTATTTTTATTAGGTCTACTCATTAGATTCCTATCTAGTGAGATTTTTATTTTATTTTTATTAGATTTTCTTTAGTCTATCTTTTTCTTTGTTTCTTTGTTCGTAACCATTACCATCCGCCATCATGAAAGGTGGCAATATCCTTGATCCCGCCAACCCACCACAACCAACCCAACCACCTAGGGGGTCCATTCGTTTGAAATTCAGCACCATTTGGTTGGTGCAAAGCGGTTGTGCATTCCATGGACTTCGTTTCGAAGATCCAACTCAACACCTCGAGAGCTACCTAAAAATCGCAAATTCTGTAGGCTTAGGTGTTGAAACTTAAGAAAAGGAACTCTTAGTTCTTTTTCAATTTTCTTTGCATGGTCGGACTCTTCGATGGTTATTCCAACTGCCTGATGAATCCGTCTCCTCTTGGGACGATCTTGCTTCCTACTTCTTAACAAGATTCTCTTGGCCTAAGGAAGTCGTTTTGCTGCATAACCAGATTAAAACGGAAAATGATAAACTAAGAACGATCAACGAGATGATTAAGGGTGAAATTAAGTTTAGGGCTAACACTTGCACAGAGAGTAAAGAGGGACTATGGAACGAATATAGAATGTTTAGGGCCAACCATTGAGGAATTAAGTTATCATAAGTTCCATGCATGATTGGTCATATGTATAGAGAGCACACCTACATCGATTTAAAAGCACCAATGAGCATCATGTCTAGACGGGACCTTTACAACCCCAATCGCGTGAGTAATTTTGTTAAAAGGGTTAGAGGGTTACATGTCTTTATAGGAGATTTTGTTTATAGGTGCGACTTTATGATCTTAGAAAATGTTAGGAGAATTATTGATCAATCCTTGTGCCAGATTGTTTTAGGAGAACCTTTTGCTGAGATCTCTAAAATGACTTATAACCGTGATGAGGGCATTATCACATTCGCAAATGAAGTAAAGAACATTAGTTATAGGATGCCCCATAAGGAAGAGAGATTTAGGGAAATTAAAGATCTCGATGTTGATAAAATCCCTGTAACTGAGGTTGAAAGTGATAGTGGCTATAAAAAGAAAGAAATTCACTATTCAAAATGTTTAGCTTTAGGCCATGAATACAAGAAGGATAAGAAATCGATTAAGATGTTTAAAACCGCATTCATGTTGCGGGACAGAAAAACGTAGGGCGTGACTTTGAGTCTAGCTACAAGACTCGTAAATAAAGAAAAACGTTTCATGGGAGGCAACCCAAGCTTTATTTGTTTGTTTGCTTGTTTATTTGTTTTTATTTGCTTCTGTATGTATGCTTTATTTATATTGTCTATTGTTCATGTATCAAACATTTTGTGAAAATGCTTTATTTTGTTTCTAACCTCATCTTAATTATATATAAATGTATTTTGCAAAAGATAAGTGTAAGGGAAATCCAAATTTGTTTTAAAGAACGAATTGAACATGAACAATAACAACATTAAGTAAACATGCATATTAGTACTTGTTTGAGTCAAATGCTTGCACCGAGTCACAATGAATATTTTGCAGGAATTCTAGGAATTAAAACATAGATTTTTCTAAAAATTTTCCGGAAACAAAATATAAAATTTATGTCAGATCAATTTTGACGACATCAGGTGTAATTTTCTGAAAATTTTGCAGGTTTTGTTTTTTTTGCCAGAATTGTAAAGTTTCGTAAAATCTTTAACTTTTAAACTCCAGGAATCTGCAAATATTCATTCCACAAGCATTATATCTTTACTTGCTTTCTAGGATTTACTCTTATGTAGAGTTTACCGCCGATTTTATGTGAGGTTCTCTTGTTTGTTTTCTTAGTTATCTAACAGGTTATATTGTTCAAGAAGATGTACATGCAACACATCAAGCTTTTGGCGCTGCTTCAATCTTGAGTTTTCACATTTTCTTGGAGGAGGATTTAAGCGTGTTACCACATCATCCACATCGAGTGAAGCAGGGGAGTATTTGTTTCATTCACTTTTCATTTATCTTTACTTTATTACTTTTCATGAACATTGGGGACAATTTTCAACTTAAGTGTAAGGGGGTTAATTGAGGATACGTTAGAAATTACAATTGCATTTGATTTTTGTTTGTTTAATAGTAGATGTGTAATAAAACTAAGAGAAATACTTGTTAGGGTAATTTTAGCACCAAATTTAAATTTTTTTACAACATATAGGAGTAAAACTTTAGTCTTGATAAGCGTCTCATGGATAGGAGTTATATGACTAGCATAAAAACGGTACCACTCAAAAATTTCCACCCCAAATATGTGAGGTTCGCCTTTAGATCTTTAGGAAAAATCATTCATTATTAGTGCTTGTGAGTGTACCGGTGGTACTTAGATTATAGAACTTGCGTTAGCGATGCATTTCGAGACCACAAAGTGAGACTACATTCGTGTAGTTAGGATTTACTACATGATAAGAGGCACTAGGATAACCCATGTTTTACACCTGTAATATAATTACATTGACTTCATTGGTCAAGTAATTCCCCCACACCTTTGCGATGTACTCATTTGTAGTACACGATACCCCTAGTACACCCCTCAGAGCCTATCTTTTTCATTTCTAACTTTAAGCATTTTACTTAAATGAAGAATTTGTTTACAATCCACCCTCAAATATACACCCAAATCGCCTTAGCCTACCTTGTATACACTCATCTTTAGTGCATTATCATTATTTGTCTAAACCCTTTTTTAATTGTCTAATTGGTTACATGGTTGCTAAGTCGAGTCACATATGTGGAAAACTAGAAAGGGGGTTGAATAGTTTACCGCTTTTTATCGTTAATTATCTTTTAAAACTTTCGTTCAATCAAAGATATAATCTAAGATATACTTTTAAAACAATCAAAGATGTAAGCAAAGACACTATCAAAGATATGATCTAAAATATAATAAGTANCACTCATCTTTAGTGCATTATCATTATTTGTCTAAACCCTTTTTTAATTGTCTAATTGGTTACATGGTTGCTAAGTCGAGTCACATATGTGGAAAACTAGAAAGGGGGTTGAATAGTTTACCGCTTTTTATCGTTAATTATCTTTTAAAACTTTCGTTCAATCAAAGATATAATCTAAGATATACTTTTAAAACAATCAAAGATGTAAGCAAAGACACTATCAAAGATATGATCTAAAATATAATAAGTAGCAAGTAAGAAAAAAGAAAAAAACGATCAAACCATGACACGAGTATTTATCGTGGTTCGGCTACAAGGAACTCTATTTTCCTTGCCCTACGTCCACGCCCTGAGTATCCAACTCGAGAGTTTAAAGCACTAGTCAACAAACTCCTTTCCCGGTGGAGAAACCTTTACACTCGTCGCTTACACATTTATCCGGTACAAAGGTAAATACCGAGTTCTAGTTCAAGGTAGAACCAACCTATCGTCGCCTAATTTCTTTACCGACACTAAGCTAGATGTCGAGTTCTTTACCAAGGGTACAACCACTCCCGTTAGTTCTTTTACAAGGGTACAACAACTCCCGTCACACTATGTATTTTGAGGCCTAAAATACTAACCGATCACTTCTACACAAGATACAAATCAAGTATAAACTACCAAAGTCTATACACGACAAAGCTAACAAGTCTTGCAACTTATGAGTTGAAACTTGTAACTTCTTGGATGAACTTGTGAACTCCTTTGCTACATAAGAGAATCACACAAGTCAAATGTTACTGAGTTAGATGAGAGGATATATGAAATATATGTCCTAAAGTGATAAGAAAAAATCTAACAAATGGTTTGGTATTTATAGCAAAACCTTCTGCAGGTCTGACGGAAACGGCGGCACCCTCAGGAGGGTTCTGCCCGTGTTCCTCCAAGGTTCCGCCAGACCTGGAACATGAATGCTTTGCCATAACTTCCAAACCAACCTAAGTCACATCAACTTAATACTAGACAACATGCATTGCACCAAACATAGAATACTTTCAAAATGTGTAAGAACAATATGGCTAGTCAAACACATAACCATTCCATAAATGCATGATGTGATGTTTCCATTTAAAGAATACTTCCAAAATGTTATGTTTAAATAGAAATGTAAAGTCTAGTTATATAAGACTTAAGACTAAAGTGATGTATTACTATAAACTAAAGTTTGTACTTTGTCATTAACTAAACTTAGCAAAGATCGTAAAATATAAATAACGTTTTTAGGCGATATTTGTATTAACAATCTCCCCCTTTTTGTTGATGACAAAACATAAACTTTATTTATAAGTAAGCCACTAGTTTTAGTGTTGAGTCTTGTAAAGTTTGTTTTAAAACTTGTTTTCCGAAAATAATAGAAAGAAGTGAAAAAGTTAGAGATGAAAACAAGTTAAACTTCTCCCCCTTTTTGTCGAAACAAAAAGAAGAGTAGCGTATCGGAACTGATGCACGTGCTCCCCCTTGGACAATACTCCCCCTAAATGGAGTGCCAAGTTAGGAGCCATGGATTTTGAACCTACAAAAGAAAGGTTATTTGCCGCACAAGACAAGTATAGAACATGTTGTGAAGCGTGATGATGCAACACTCATACTCCCCCTTGAATGTTACTCCCCTAACTCGGAGTATCAAGGAAGGGAAACACGAGTGATTATCCTACAAAAGAAAGTTAGTGTCGAAAACACAAGATATACATGTTACCATAACAAGGTATAGTTCAATCACAATACTTCAATGGTCAACAAACAAAGCATATCTCATAGCAGAATGCAATTCATTTCACGTAAAATTTGACTTTAGAAAGTCAAAGACAAGAAATGATGTAATTAATCATCCTATTTCTAAAAGACACAAGAAAAAGAAACAAAGAAGATAAAAATCCTACATCTTTAAAAAGGAAACCATCACTTTCCTTAATGAGAAACATTTTCCAAAAACAAGGGTAAGGTTGTTTGGGGGAGGAAAACGTGTGTTGGAGGATGTAGTGTGTTTTATTTTGGTTTTGGTGGAAGAGAAAATCTCTTGGTTTCTTGGTTTGTGGTTTCGGTGGTCCAATGAATGCAATCCTAATGTTGTTGGAGACTCTAGACTTGAGGTGGGTGAGACAAAGACTCCAGACATTCCAAAATGTGGTTTAGGATAAACCGCATTTCATTGGTTAGCTCACGAATGTCGTTTCGAGATCCCTCACTAATGTGAGCGGTTCTTTCACAATGTCCGCAACCATGGCGGGGAAAGTTTTGTGGAAGAGGGGTTTGATTTGTTGGTGGTGGATCATTTGAGCTTGAAGGAGCAAATGTGGAAGGTTGGGAGGTGTTTTTGCTTTCTTCACTAGATGAGTGTAATGCCTTATGGAATTCCATAACATGTTTGATTTGAGAGTCAACCATGCGTTTGAAGGCATGAAGATGGTTTAGATGAGTGTTTAGTTCATCATAGAGGTTTGGAGATATATCCCATATGGATGCTTCTATTTTATTATAAGAAGGAAATAGAGAGTCGAAGTGTTGGGAATGATCTTGTGGTGGTTGTTGTTGTGGAGGTTCTTATGGTTGAATATAGTGGCGGAAGCTAGGATCTCCGGAAGGATTACCATGAAGGTTTTTGTAAATGGGGTGAAACACAAAAGATGGTAGGTGTGTATGACCTTGATCTTGTGGAAAAATTGAGGGTCTAGCATATCGATAATCCAAACGCTCTACCAATGATGGTTGATGGGGTTCATGTTGTAATTGCTCACTTGGTTGAGTTTCCATTTGAGCAATGGTGTCAAAGAATGACAATGATGGAGGATTAGATGATCTAGATGATAGATCTTCTAACATTTCCAAGTTTGGTGATGGTAGTGTTGGTGGTGTTTGAAAAAGTTCCATTGGTGATTGAGGTGATGGAGGTTGAGTTTGTTGAAAAGGTGATGTTGAATCACTTGGTTGTGAAGTGTGTATGTTTGCATTCCCATGTTCGGGAGAAAATGGTGGAGTAGCAAGATTGAGCAAATCTTGAAAAGTGGTTATGTTGGTGTTGCTAGGTGTTGGTGTAGTGAGGTTGAAATAATCTTGGATGGGTGCCGAAATATCAAATGATGACTCACTTGAAGATGATGAGCTTGATTTGGTGGTTTTGTTTAAGCAACAAGATTTTACACTAATCCTAGTGTGTTTTCTTGATGATTCGGATGAGGTGTTGGACTTAGTCATCTCAATTCTTTGGCTATTTTGAGTTTTGAGATTGAGTGAAGTAATGGTTTTGGTGTGAGTTCTGCGTTTGTTCAAAGGTGATCAAATTTAAAAGAAAAACATGTCATGAGATGCGTGTTTGGATTTGATGTTCAACCATACAAAAATGGAGGTTTGTAATGATTTGGAAGATTACCAAGAGCTTGTCAAATCATTGGAAGTCAATCCAATGGAGTTTGGTTGAGTAAAAGACCATCATAAGCACTCAATGCTATGAGTTCATGGGAGGTGTTTTGGTTTGAAATGTTGCAATGGTTTGAAGGATCCTTCTTGAGGGTTCCTTGGGTTAGTTGGTTTTTGAATTTGAATTTTGGCGGGAAGTGGCTTCCAAATTGTTCTAATGAGTGAAAATGGTTCTAATGTGTTTGATGGAGTGTTAGGAAGATAGTTTCTCACTAAAGGAAAGGATTTAGTGTTTTATGAATTGTGAAATTTTGAAAAGTAAAACTAATTTTCTGCAGTGCACTGGCGGAACCTTCGAGTTACAAAGGCGGAACCCTTCTGAGGGTTCCGTGTGTTCCGTTGGGCCAAAATCTGGGTTACCCAAAAATTTACACTGGCGGAACCCTTCTGAGGGTACCGCCAGTTCCGCCAAGCCTGTAAAACAAGGCAGTCCACTATTTTGACCCGCAAGACGATTTTCAAATTTTCCGAAAACTCCTAAAAGTGAAAATATAATGTATAGCGGGTTAGGAAATACAAAAAATAGACATCAAAACACTCGTCTAATTGGACTTTGACCGGGGGCTAGCGAATATTTCTATACTTAGTAAGAATAACATAAGCATGAAAATTCAATAAGATCACATATCCTCATTCATCACAAGTAATGAAACATACAAATAGTCAAATAAATGTGATAGTGCATAAAAGCAAATAACATGAGAGCTTAACGAGAAACACATAGTTTAACGTCTACAAAGTTCTAAAAACTAAATAGTGCCAAACGCTCCTTAAGCTTCATCACACAAGCTATCCAACTTTTTCTTCATTTTTCCCATGTACCTTGCCATGCACTTCCACATTCCTTTTGTTTGCTTGAATTCTTCGGACTCATTCGTTATTGTGGGAAGTTGTTGAAGGTAGTCTAAAGGTGCTAGTTTTGAATTTGGAAGATTTTCATCTTCACTCATGTCGGATGATGACGATGATGGTGAAGGAGAGCGAGTGCGTTTCCCTTTAACTTTGAACACTCTCTTGTTACTTAGAGGGACAAATGTGTGAGCTACCAAATTGTAGTCGAGTTTAATTCCCCTATTGTTTGGAG
>LBNU01016954.1:41313-51786 GCA_014162995.1 Artemisia annua | reverse complement strand
GTACTCATCTTCACTTGTACCTTCATTTAAAACATTTAAACTAGTAGTACATGTATTCACTTCTATTAAATGTCTATCTATTAGTTTTTTTAGAACTTCTAACTCATATGTAAGATCAAATTGATCATTTTTGACTTGACATATTTCTTGATGATGGTTTAACAAGTTTTTCCAAATATCATTAGTCGTTTGACAAACTAACACTCTTTCATATTCGATACTTGGTAAAGCTTTATAAATCATTATCTTAGATTTAGTGTTTTTATCAAGTTTTGGATAATCATTTTGATTTTCAAACTCGTGTTTGTTGGTTTGAAATCACCAATAAAAATAATATGCCAAAGGTCTTGATCAATTGATCTTACATAGTTTTCAAATTTACTTTTCCATTCAAGAAAGTTTTCTTTTTTATATAGCGATGGTTTTTGCCCTTCTTTGAGATTTTCAAAATCCATGGATCGATCCAAGTTTTATAATACAATATATTTTAAAGATCTTGAGTAACGTAGCTCTTGATGCCAATTGTTGAAAACTAGAAGGCGGGTTGAATAGTTTACCGCTTTTTATCGTTAATTATCTTTTAAAACTTTCGTTTAATCAAAGATATAATCTAAGATATACTTTTCAAACAATCAAAGATGTAAGCATGGATACTATCAAAGATATGATCTAAAAGATAATAAGTAGCAAGTAAGAATAAAGAAAGAAACGATCAAACCATGACACGAGTATTTATCGTGGTTCGGCTACAAGGAACTCTATTTTCCTTGCCCTACGTCCACGCCCCGAGTATCCAACTCGAGAGTTTAAAGCACTAGTCAACAAACTCCTTTCCCGGTGGAGAAACCTTTACACTCGTCGCTTACACGTTTATCCGGTACAAAGCTAAATACCGAGTTCTAGTTCAAGGTAGAACCAACCTATCGTCGCCTAATTCCTTTTACCGACACTAAGCTAGATGTCGAGTTCTTTACCAAGGGTACAACCACTCCCGTTAGTTCTTTTACAAGGGTACAACAACTCCCGTCACACTATGTATTTTAAGGCCTGAAATACTAACCGATCACTTCTACACAAGATATAAATCAAGTATAAACTACCAAAGTCTATACACAACAAAGCTAACAAGTCTTGCAACTTATGAGTTGAAACTTGTAACTTCTTGGATGAACTTGTGAACTCCTTTGCTACATAAGAGAATCACACAAGTCAAATGTTACTGAGTTAGATGAGAGGATATATAAAATATATGTCCTAAAGTGATAAGAAAAAATCTGACAAATGGTTTGGTATTTATATCAAAACCTTCTGCAGGTCTGACGGAAACGGCGGCACCCTCAGGAGGGTTCCGCCCGTGTTCCTCCAAAGTTCCGCCAGACCTGGAACATGAATGCTTTGCCATAACTTCCAAACCAACCTAAGTCACATCAACTTAATACTAGACAACATGCATTGCACCAAACATAGAATACTTCCAAAATGTGTAAGAACAATATGGCTAGTCAAACACATAAACATTCCATAAATGCATGATGTGATATTTCCATTTAAAGAATACTTCCAAAATGTTATGTTTAAATAGAAATGTAAATTCTAGTTATATAAGACTTAAGGCTAAAGTGATGTATTACTATAAACTAAAGTTTGTACTTTGTCATTAACAAAACTTAGCAAAGATCGTAAAATATAAATAACGTTTTTAGGCGATATTTGTATTAACAATATCTTATACATATTGTTTTGGGATGATTGGGACTTATGGGCATGGTTCTAAATAGGGCGCTATAGCGGCACCATAGCGTGAGGCGTGGCCTCCATGTTACGAAACATGCCAAAGCGTCGTCTCAAGGCGTGGCGTGAGACAAAGCGTCATATAGCGTGATATAGTGCGCTATAGCGCGTAGCGTGGCGCCTTTTTTTGAAGATTTTAAGATTTTAATATTTTTTTTTAAAATTTATTGGACTGGGCTTATTTACAAGTTTTTATTTGGGCTTAGTAGCTCCATAACTCAATTTTAAGCCTAGTAGCTAACTAATATTGACAACTCTATAAATATGTTTTGCCGCTTTGAGTCACGCCTTAAAAACGCTATAACGAAACGCCTCACGCTAAAGCTTGAGGCTTGGCTATGCCGCTACGCCACGCTTCACGCTATTTATAACCTTGCTTATGGGTAAAGTACTACTGTTATGGAGTAATGGGGAACAACATCATTTATTACCCCCATAAATGCGTTAATGTTTTAAAGTACTCCAAATGTTTCGATTATCTTACTTCGAGTCTTTATTTTGATTCATGTAAAAGTTCAAGTGTAAGGAGAGAACCGAGCCCCCTTGATGTATTATTTTGGATGGTAGGGCAAGAATGTATTCAGAAAAAAAAATTCGAAAAATCAAGAAAAACGAAAAAAATTGGAAAAAGACAAGAGAAAAACATACGGACTACCATCCCATCCTTTTATTTATCTATGTTTCTTTTATTTCATAGTTAGCTCAAGTTGAGTCGAGTCTTGGCTTAGCAACGCCACATTGTATATGTAATTGACTAAGACAATTGATTCGCCAGTTGCCACCAGTTAAAATATCCTTTATCCAACAAATCGTGTTTTCCATATCCCTACACCTAACATTATAACCCTTGAAAATCCCTCTTCGATAGTTTTCCTAGGTGCTTACGCAAAGTGGTGGAGGTTTTTGATCCTTTCCCAAACCTATGGTAATCTATTTGCTATGACAGGTAGTGAGAGATATTTTTCCATTTCCATTAGTGATATATAGATTTATAACACCCGAGAGATGAGAGTATCCAAACACTATATGTGAGGTGCTAGTGTATAATTTCCGTGCTTATTTTGATTAAAGTGGAACGATCACTTGTTGTAATTACTTTTATATTAATGTTAAATGACCCCTAGCTTGTATTTTGATTAGAATAAAAGCTCATTTGCTTGAGGACAAGCAAACCTCAAGTGTAAGGATATTTGATCAGGAGAAATTTGTTATGCTTTTAGGGGGTCATTTAAGCCCTAAATCGTGATATTATGATCAAATATTGCCTCAAATCGTTCCTTTTGTCATTTTAGGTACTTTGGACAAGAATTCTGGAAAATGGTGTATTTTGGACTTTTTTGGAGCAAAAAGTGAAGAAAACAACAAAGTCATGAAACCAAGCTGAAAATTGTACCTGACGGCGTCAGATGTCACTACGTGACGCCGTCACTTGAAGACACAAGAGGTGGATTTATGTTTGTACCAGAGTCCCAGTGAAGAAGTCATGGATTAACACCTGACGGCGTCAGGTGTTACAAATTGTAGGCCGTCACGTGTAAAGCTAAAGAGAGACGACTCAGAGGAATTTATAAGGTGACGACGTCAGAAGTGGATCTAGGTGATCCGAGAACCCTAAACACGGGATCTATAACCTGACGCCATCAGTCTTGTAACTCTATATATATTTTTGCAATTTTCATTCGTTAGGGGGGGGGGAACTTTTGTGCAACAAACCCTAGCCGAATTTTACAGCTTTTGAAAGGGTTTCAACCCCTTCTTTCATTCATGTTTAATTGAAGATAGGTTATGCTTTAATCATTCAATATGTCTATGTGTTGTTTGATTATATTATATGCTTTTCTTTCTTTAACATGCTAGCTTAGGTTTAGTTGTGTTTGCTTAGATCTAATAAAACCTAGTTATTAATTATTGATTATTGATTTGTTATTGATGGTTGTGGGTGATTGATTTTAGCGTTAGGCTTAAGAAAACGGGCTAACTTCCTATACGGTAACTTGCTTGAACGTCTTAAGAAACGTAATCGGATGTGTACTACGGTTTTATTGGTTGTATTTAATGCATAAGTAACTATTAATTAGGCCATGATACGATACTAAAAGTGTCGTCATAGGAAGAGATAGAAGCTTATAGAGTTGGGGAAGATCGTACATGCCCCCACGAATGGTATTAAGGAATGCAACCCTTCATCTACGAAATTGTGACAAATCAATTAAATAATAAAAGATAACTAGGGAGTAGTGAAATCTGAGTAAACACGCTTTTCTCACTATAACAAGTTCACCACATTTACTTTTCTTGTTATTTTATTTTATTGCATTGGTAGTTATTTGAGTTAGTTGGCTAGCAACTAATTCCGCCCACTCTTCCAATACCCGAAATTTTTACTTGCTTTCTATAAAATATAAAAATACAAAAAAGAATCATCCCTCACCTTTAGACCTAGTTAGATTAGCTTCAATCCTAACGAACACTATTCCTTGAGAGAACGATCAATCCCCCGGTACTTGCCACTCACTATACTACATCGGTCAGGTACACTGCCTGGTGGGGATTGCAAGCTTCTCAAGATCCCTTGAGAAGTAAAACCTTTTGCAAGGTTGCAAAACCACGCATCAGATATTATTTATGTTTATCGTGTTACTCATTTATATGCTTGATTGCTTGTTATCTTGTAACTAGATCTATGGAATACATCATTAAATTATGCAACTTTAACCGGTTAATTGAATTGTAAAACCTAGATACCTATCACAATAGTAAATGTATGCATCTTATCTGATTCTGACCTAGGATGTCTATGTATGAAAGAGCCCTATGGAGGTTTATTTATTGTAACCAATGAGTTTAATACCATTAGGTAGATAACAAGTGAATAAGGCAAATAAGTTGGTAAAATAGATCACTATAGATGAATTATAAATATTAGTTGAAGTTCATTAAGCGGACTTCGTTAATGATGACAGCATTGACCATCGTTAGAGCCTAGAATAATGGGAGAAGAATCCACCTTATTAGTAAAACATGTTAAGAATGCGTAATTGAATTCACTACAAAAAGTGGGCCTATTAGGACCTTTTCCTAGGACACTTTTTTACTTGGGGTCCTAATAAAGTATCTATCAGGACATGTTGGTTTTTTGGTCCTTTTATGGTCAAGCTGATAATACACTTGATAAATTAGTCCTACCACAACATACTTTTAGGACCATTATTTGCGATGGTCTATTATGATGGATTCTAAGAGGACACTTCACTTGTATGTCCTATTACATTCAGGTTTATAGGACGCTTATTTGTGGAAGTCCTATTATAATGGAACCAAATAGGACACACTATATGAAGGTCCTATTACATTAAGTCTTAGGACTTTTACTTACAATGGTCCTATTTTATTACAAGGTTTTTTTTTTTTTTTTTTTTTCTTTTTTTTTTTAATTAAAAAACATCAATTATATTTTATTACAAGTTAATAGGGGGCTTGGTACATACGTCTCATTACATTAAGTTTTACAGAATACTTGATACGTATATCCTAGTTCATGTTAAATTAGTGCATGTCACGCTTTCATATGTTACACTAAGCAAAGGTCGAGAAAAATAAATATTCCATAAAGTGACATGTGGAGGTCATTTGCTATACTAAGATAGAAAATCATTCTCACCCATCGTACAAGAATGCATTTTGATAGATGGTGACATATGCATCTGAAGGACACGTGTCCGGAGGACACACGTCCGAAGGATAACTGTGACCGAGCGACTACAGGCGATTAGTTGATGTGGCAAGAGCCACGTGCCAAAGGCAAGCACACTTTTATCTAATACATCTTTTACCGAACGGTTACATATGTCATCTAAGAAACGAACGTGCGCCGCCCCTTACTTGGATATTGCGGGATGTTGTTCCCCACGTGGACGTGCCATGTAGCAACTAGATTAGGCGTAAGAAGTGCACTATGTATATATATATATATATATATATATATATATATATATATATATAAATATATATATATATATATATATATATATATATATAAATATATTATATATATATTATTATTTTTAATATAATTATATATATATATATATATATATATATATATATATATATATATATATATATATAATATATATATAAATATAATAAATATATATATATATATATATATATATATATATATATATATATATATATATATATATATATATATATATATATATATATATATATATATATATATATATATATATATATATATATATATATATATATATATATATATATATATATGTATATATATATATATATNAGGTTTTTCGGATTATTTTTAGTTTTTTACATGTATAAGGTTTGGTTTTGTTCATTCTTGTAATAACCATAACTTTTTTTGCTTAATTGTTTTTACTTTTCTTTTATGAAGGAATAGCTACAATTTCTTTGTTGTTTCAAAGGACGAATTCATAAACTTTATTTGAAATAATTGATACCTTTGAATTATTCTATCTGGATTATGTTATTTAAGGAGTGTACGAAAGGTGTTTGACGAAATGTCTTATAAAATTAACAAAACTCTTTTAGAATCATGAAGGGTTTGGTTTCTTAAACTAAATGATTTTACATGCTTACTTTGACCATGTGTAGAAGTTTGTGCTATGATATTTGTGCTCACATACATTCGATTTGTATTCAATGCTGCAAAAATGAATAACACCAACAATTGTTATGTTTCTTGCAAGAAATTTTGACTCCGGCCAAGAGGCTGAGTTTAAGGGTTTGCTGATCCTCCACGGAACCTTGAGGTACTGTCCTAACCTTTAGTTGCATTTTCAAGAGTACAAACATGTTATGCTGCTTCTAAATGGCAAGTTAAATGATATCATTGCCAGTTTGCCTACTTCACTCATCCATGATTATGTAAGTAAAAAAGGGTTCAGTCCATAACATCTTGATCGTGGTCACTAATCGAAATTTTTCTCTAAATTTGTGAAACATATAGAGATGATATGTGTATATGAATGGAAATGAGTACAAGGGTTTGTTGATTAAATGTTACACTGTTGCTGAAAGCTGTTTAGGATTACTTATTAAATAGCTGTTCATAAGCAGTTTCTGTAAGAAATTTCGAACAAACCCTGTATAAATATACGGGCTTTTAGATTACTCATAGGTTTCTTACTAACGTGTCAGTTGTATTTTGGCTTAATGTTAATATGTATAGCGTCATTATGATTGTTTTTTTAGATAGAAAGAGGGTGATTTTGGCGGTTATTTGATAGAGGTTTGGATTTCGGTGACTATGTAGGATGATTAGACTCACTATGAACTCAGATGTTTTGATTAAACTCACTATGAATAGACATGTTTTTCTTCATTATTAATTTCTTCAAATGCAAATGGTTTCATTACAAAGTTACATATTAATGCTACAAGTACTTACTACAGGTTACAATGTAGATTTTGAGCTCCGGATGATTAGACTCACTATGAACTCACATGCTAATGATGAAACATGGTTGGCAAGAATGTTAAGATGAAGTCAATACGTAAGTTTTTAACATGTAATATTATTTTACCAATCAACTTTAAAAGATTATTCTACTATTGATTATAGTGGGGTTAGTAGGTGTTTAAATATATGTTGGGTTAAAGACCAATAAAACCTTTGCAACAATGTCAATTTTGGTTTACTTAGATTCTGGTGTTATTTGGTCCGTTGGGTATGACTTAATTTGCTTACAGTATAGTGAAAACATGTTGCAAATGAGTTATTAGAAAGGATGCTTTATTGTCAAATGTTTATATGTTAAGCATTCTTATGTGCCAAATTCTACTCCCTTGGATATGGTTGATGATTATCTTTGTTATTTTGCTATATACGGATGACGTGCATGCTACCCAACAAGGCTGATAAGGAGGTTGTTGATGTTTCTTTTATGCTTGACAAAGGGTATTGGTCGAGCACATACATCAGATGATGTAAAATTGAGCTGGCGCTTATGCCACTGAACCAATTAAGGACTTTGTATTGAGCTCGTGCTTATGTTTTTACCCTAATTTTCTTTCCTTGAATTAGCCATAATACTTTTTTGTTCTCTTAATATCAGATTCTCGTGAATATAGCATGTTAATACCTTCTTTAACATATTTTAGGTTCATGCTTTTCTTAAACACCATGGGCAAGATAGCGGTGTCCTATGCTGAGATCCAAAAATCAGGTAAATCATCTACTATTGAGATCATTGCTAATAATTTACTTAATTCATGTTTGAGTGCTGCATCGGGAGATTTGATCTCAGTTGAGTTTGAGAGTTGTTCTTTTCATAGATAAATATCTTCTAAAATAGGAAAAAGGAAACATGTGCGCTTATCTTTGACATGTGAAAAGACTTTTTTATGAAATGATTTCATGATATGTTTTATGTGTTGCAGTGTACAAACACGTGATAACATCTATGGGTGGTATTTCTTAAGTATTTTTATCAACCACTCCCAACCCACAAAAGTTATCACTACGGATACTGTTTTATGCTACATCGCTGTATAGGCTATAGAATGCAAATAAGCTTACTTTACTTAATGGGTGATTGCATCTAATCCTCATAATTTCCTTTTTCATTTTCAAAGTTATACTCGAGCAAATTATTCATACTAATATGATCGACACCGTTATTATTTAGCTTACTTTATATTTATTATTCAATTTGCAGTGTGGGTCATGTGAATTTCATTCACGGCATATGCAAAGGCTAAATGAGAGTTGAAGTTATGCTTGACATATTACAAGTATATCTTTAGTTCATGTTCTTATAAGCAACTTATTATTAGCTACCCGTGACTTATCACAGGTTTACAAGAGTTTCAAATAATTCCCATACAAGAGGCACACAAGATAACAAGAATCGATGTGTGTAACACCACTATCATCTCGCGGTTGGAATTTAGTCCTTCCGACAAGAGGTTTTTGTTGAAGATTAACGAAGATAGCTTCACATAGTTGTTTATTTCTATCATATAATGCAAACTTTGTTTCATGTTATGATTTTTAAATGCAAGTTTTCTTTGCCTTGGTTGTTGTGAAAACTTTCGCTAATTATTTGAGAACTAATATTTGTTACTTTAAGTATTTGAACTTCTGTTTTCAAACTTTCTATAAGCCACCCGTGATTTATCACGGGTTTATAGGCTAGTGTATATATATATATATATATATATATATATATATATATATATATATATATATATATATATATATATATATAATTTAATGTAAATAAATTATGTTAGTGTAAAACTAGTTATAATGCCCGCGCAAGCGCGGGGTTATTTCTAAATTTTTTAATAATGTATTTTTATTTATTAAAAAACAAATTAAAATCTAAGCACCCATAAAATGGTTCTTAAGCTTGATTCCAATGTGATTCACTAATCACTTTGATCATAGATTTAAAGTTGGTAAATTAGTGGTTCTGTGATTTTGAAGTTTTCAACTTGTATCATGTGTAAAAGAATACTAATTACACGTTCTTTCTATGTTGAGCATTAGAAACATGGCATACCAATTGCAAGACTTCAGTCGCTTGTCATAAAGAAGCTTATATTTGATCTAATAACCTTGTGACCCTCGAAATTGAAGCATGCCATTAGAAAATCATCTTTGCATCTCTCCGGACCAACATCTTCTTTTTTTTTCTATTTGTTGTTGAGGTGGCTGACCCTGGAGTGCACCAATTTGTNTATATATATATATATATATATATATATATATATATATATATATATATATATATATATATATATATATATATATATATATATATATATATATATATAGTGAAAATGAAACATGACAAAAATTAATTACATTATTTTTTCTCCTAGCTTATTCTACGACGACTTTTATATATGTAGTTGAAATCATAAATATATATAGTATATAGTAAATGCGATTGTTAAACCTTTTATAATATAACCATAAGACAACTTCCTTAAAAGGGCAAATGTTTTATAAAGGTATCATGTTTGTAATAATTTGTTTTTTTTGGGTATTGAAAAAAAAAATTATTTATAGAGATACTTTACTTTCAAATTCGTCCTTTTTGAGGTACTTTGTGACATTTTTGCCCTTCGAAAAAAATCCTATTAGCTGAGAGAGGCAAAAATGTCACAAAATATCCCAAGAAGGCCCGAATTTGAAAGAAAAATTCCCGTATAAGAAAAAAAATTTGTTCCACACCCAGAAAATGAAATTGTAACAAGTATGATACCTTTATAAAACATTTGCCCTAAAAACAAGGCAAGCTTTTTTGGTAAAAAAAGTACACAAAAAGTTTAAATATAAAAAAGAACTTCGGATATAATTAATTGCTTATTTTTAACTTCTTTGAGTTTTAAGAAAAATCATTTCCCCTTTTGTAACACCTGGTATTTTTCCTAAAACCTAATCCTAGCCAAACTTCTATTTTTAGAGCCTGAAACGTTTTAAAACTTTAAAGCATGTTAAATTGGATTTGAGGAGCGTGAGATATATTAGGAACGAGAATTTATTCCTTGATTTACTCAGCACAACCTAGAAAACTCGAATTTGTTTCATTTGCCAAATTATTTGATTTATTTTGAGTTTGAGAAAAAAAAAACTCTGAAGTTTATGCTTGATTTTATTGGAAATTTCGTGAACGATGG